>CM042175.1:340717-363217 GCA_023376005.1 Doryteuthis pealeii
ACCTAACGCAATCTAGAGTTACTCCCCTTGATTAGTAGGGATTTCCGCCATGACACTTTTGGATTGGGTTCGTGCAGGACGGACACATGCACAACACAGTCACTTTTAGGGTAGAGAATGCTTCTACCCTGTGTTAAATTCATTTATATGAACTCAATATGAAACTAGTCTCATCTGATAGCCCACTACATAAATACATAGGCATAAATGTGATCTGATAAGACGAGACTCATATTGAGTTCTGGTCAAAATGAATTTATAATAGCCAAATGATGGTTTAAGTTTTTCTTTCTTTGAAAATATATATATATATATATATATATATATATATATTGGAGAAATGAGGAGGTTAATCCGACAATATGTGGAGAAAAGTAGACAAACATGTTATGGAAACTGGATGTTTATTATATCCAGTTTCCATAACATCCTGTGTTTGTCTACTTTTCTCCACACACACACACACACACATATATATATATATATATATATATATATATATATAAAGGAAATGAACATAAGTACGCATACACACACTTACACACACACACACAAGCACCCCCCACACACACACACACATACACAGAATTTGGAAGACATGAGACAGAACAAATGAACAGCCACTAGCAACAACTTCAGTTCTAGTAATCTTCTGTAGAAGGGATTTTTTATCCCGAAATATTTAGAATTGAGAATAAATCACAGGTTAACAAACAACACCACAGTTACCTTCTTTTTTTTTACACTTGTATTGTGATAGCCTTCAAAACCAACCAACAAACCAGTATAAACACAATGCTTCAAGCAAATTACAAAAATATATATATATATATATATATATATACAGATACCCACGAGTGGAAATGGTCCATAATCATGATACCCCTGGTATTTAAGGCCTTTTTTATTCACAAATTGCTCTGTTTATAAAAATTAAACATTGAGCTCTCATACGGAACCTGAACTCTACAACAAACTACTGGTAGAGAATAGGACCAGTCTAGAATCACCTTGTACCAAGAAACTTGGTACCCCAAGAAAAATATTAGCTCAGTCGGTAGAGCGTTCGGCTAAAAACCACAAGGTTCCTAGTTTGATACTGGTCCTTGCCAACTAAGCATATGCATAGCACAGGGATATGAGTAGCACAGGGATATGTGCAGTAAAGTAAGGAGCTGACGGTAGGTGTGGCGCTCCACCTCAGATGCTAAAATAATCTCCTTGGTCTAGCGCTAGTGAAAAGGGGATAGACTCCCTTGCTGTATGGCTTATACCGACATTAGGCCGCCCCGACGACTTTACTTTTACTTATATATTCTAAAGAATTGTTAGGTTCAGACCTAACGAAATCTAGAGTTACTCCCCTTCATCAGTAAGGGTTTGAATGTGTTTATATAGAAATCAATTAAAATAAGTGTGATATTTTCATATTCGTTCTTAGTATCGTTAGTCTATCTAATTTAATATAATATTTTATTACATTAAAACTTAAATACTTGCAACCCTGGGGCACATACGTTTGCTAGTTTATTTAATGTATTTTGGTTTATTACATTTTTTCTTTACATTTTCAAGCCTACATAAGTCATCGGTGATTTTTTGTCGCTAGTAATACAATATATATATATATATTATATATATATATATGTATATTAGTAAATGGTACAACAGATTATTATATACATTTTATGCATTTACGTCATGGTGAATATTTTTTTAATAAAACATTTGCTAATCTACATAAATCATCTGTGATTTTCCACGGTAAACCGTAAAACTAAAATAAATAAATAAATTACTATTTAAAGTTGAAAAACGAAAAAGTTGTTCAGCAAAAGTTTGTAAATTTCAGTACTCCACCTCAGACGCAAAATATGTAAAGGCCACCAGAGAGTATTCTATCCATGTATATATATATATATATATATATATATATATATATATATATGTGTGTGTGTGTGTGTATGTATGTATGTGTGAATATAGACAGATAGATATAAGGGTAAAATAATATGAAAAACACACAGATGTTGTTCAAATAAAGTTTTTTATTCTGCTGATATTGCAATATTTCGATCTGTTAAAAATCTTCTTTAGAGCATATTATTTTGTGTTAATAAGACAATTTATGAAAATTGTGACCATTTCCTTACATTTTATATATATATATATATATATTATCTTATTATAATGGAGATTGTATGTTTTTCTGTCTGTAACCGAAACTATATTACTATACAAATCACAATTCCCCTTGTTATCTGCATCCCATTCTCCATGATTTTATTTTTATTTAAACTTCAATTATTAATAAAATTGTTTTACATCATTAAGACTGTTGACCATATCTACATTTATTTGTCTCATACCCCACCTGTATGGACTGGGCACAAGGCTCCGTTTTAACGTGGACCCACCCACAAGCCGAAGCTAATGGGTGGGAGAGAACAAAAATTGCGTCGATCCCGTCGGCATTCCCCTCAAGGGGGGCGCCTCAGGCGCTGGGCAATAAACCCAGCCCTGCCCCTTTAAATCAAGGGGCAGGTTTTGCCTGGGGGATAGCCCCCTGGGATCGACGCTATTAACTCGTAAAGATCCAGGGCCGAAGCCACTGACCCCCGGCGTTGGCCGGATCTACATACAAATAACATGCTGTTGTATTTTATAATACAACAAAACAGCGGTTTACAGTGTGAATGGGAAAGCTAATTTGCATATTGATCTTAAAAAATTTGATTTTAATAAATATGTGCTTAGTATTATTGATTTCTAATTGTTTAGTTTTATCTTATTGAATATGAGCAAAATTCTCTTCAATAAATCTTAAAAGAAATCCCTTAACAAAAAGAAATAACTGTAATATTATTCTTTACTTCCTATTTTAACTAAATAGTTAAATTAGGAATAGGAGTAATTGAAAATGATGGAAGAGTTAGTTTCAAAGTTGTTCTATTTTTCAATCATACCCCCTCTGTTCCAAATCATGTTATCTGCATTTTTATTCAGTTTCATTGGCCTTTCTAATTTAACATGATATTTTATTATATTAAAACTTAAATACTTGCACCCGGAGGGTGCATATATTTGCTAGTATATATAAAGAAAAGTAGAAAAAAATATTCAAATATTTTGCCTAGATAGAAACATTCCTCTGCCAGAATTAATTTGAAAAAAATAGTAAAAAAAAAAAAAAAAACACTGGCGATCCTTTTTAATAGCCTTGACCCCGACTTGTCAGCGAAATTTCTCTACCAACTTGACACCAACATACTTGAAATGTTTTCGCTCCATGCTTGCCTAACTACAAGTACCTGCTAAGTCGGGAGAGACAGTTGTCTATCAATGTAGACCAAGTCAAGAGAGTAGTATACAAAACTTTGCTGAGAAAGCTGCCTGCATCCCACGCACATGGCCCAGAAATAAAAAAAAAACAACTTATTAAAAAGGAAAAAGAATATATATATATATATATATATATATATATATATATATATATATATATATATATATATATATATTATGAGTATAGATAAAAGGGTATGAAAACAACACAATATGCTGTTAAAGTGAAAAGATTTTATATCATATTCGTAGCTAATATTGAACAATATTTCGATTTATAAAAATCATCTTCAGAGCTTGTTTATACTCCAGACTTATCAATAGCGGAGACGAAAGTCATATGATAGTACGGAGTATAAACAAGCTCTGAAGATGTTTTTTATAAAATCGAAATATTGTTCAATATCAGCTATGAATATGTTATAAAATCTTTTCACTTTAACAGCATATTGTGCTGTTTTCATATCCTTTGTTTATAAACTCATGTTTTTCTATTTAACCCATAGATGGGACTCTAACAGGTACTACCACTCTGGGTCAGAGAGGACCAGGGAGCAATGGTGATGAAAGGGTGCTCCACATTCCCCAAACCTCCAAAACTGGAACCTCACCATCAGATAGAGTTTAACGTCATTCCCAGGACATGTAGACCCTCAGTCACCGCCTTCTAGCACCCATATGATAAAAAGTGGTTGGGGCCTGCCATAAGGGCAATAGGGTGGGGAAAATTATATAGGTACTAGGGCTTGACGTGACCAGCCGATTGATCGGAGGGGGCCTCTCCGACTGCCCGTCTAGCCCAAGATAGGGCCAAAGTGGAGTATTGCAAGTCATGAACTGCTCATCCACCTGGGCTCTATCCTTAAGCACCACGGTTCGCCACCACGGCCAAAAGATGGACCCATTGGGGGAGTCTTACCCCTCTGCAGAGGTGCAGTCGGGGCATTCTAATGCCCCATCGACAGGGCGGATTGATTAATTAATAGTAATAGACAGTACTCCATTAAAAAAACAATTTGAAAAATTCCCTGAGTAGAGGATTTTTTTTCATGGAAAGCAAGCAAAATTATTCTAGAGAAAATATCATTATTTTCCATGAGTGGGACCACACTAACTCACTTGTTCCAAAAAAATTCTAATGGCCAATACTGTATTTGCAAGCCTTAGTCTGGTACAAGGCCAATGATTAATGGTAAAAAATTCTGTCTATGCAAACGGTTATTAAAATTTAAGAAGAAGCAGGGTGTCAGACAGTTGAATCTTAGTTTCCATTAAAGGTCACCCTGGGTCAAAGGTCAGTGGAAAAACAGCTGGCATATTGAAATGACAGGCCCCAATTAATGGGAGGGGGTGCCAGTCAGTGTGTGTGTGTGGGGGGGACACGGTGGTGCAGGGCGAGAAAATGTTATTCTCTTCTAAAAAAAATCAAATATCAGACAATTTATTAAGGTTGTCTGCAATCCCCATAAATTTAGTTCAGAAGGTGCTGGGGGAGGTGGAGGTCGAGTTAAAAATAAAGAAAAAAGCCACACTTACTAACACCCCCCATCCCCCCCCAACAGATGCACGATAATATTGGATTGATTAATTAGTTGTAAGTCATTCCGAAATTGCAACAATCCCTAATTTTCCGCCGTAGGGGTAGGAGGGATTTTTTCTTTTTTTTTTTTCATTTTCTGGGGTTAAAAGTTGGGGTAAGGTCAAAGGGTAGAATAAGGGCAAAAGAAATAAAAGACTTTTTTTTCAACAACGTATAACCCCCCCCCCTCTCTCTCTCTTCCTTTTCTGCCTCTCTCTATTCTCTCTCTCTTTCTCCTCTCTCTCTCTTTCTCTCCTCTGACTCCTCTCTCTCTCTCTCTCTTTCTTTCTCTGACTCCTTCTCTCTCTCTTTCTGTCTCTCTCTTTCTCCTCTCTCTCTTCCTTTCTGTCTCTGTCTACTCTCTCTCTCTCTGTCTGTCACTCTCCCACTCTTTCTCCTCTCTCTCTGTTTCTCCTCTCTCTCACTCTCTTTCTCCTTACTCTCCTCTCTCTCTTGTCTCCCCCTCTCTCTCTCTTATTTATTTCTTTCTTTTTCTATGTTTTACTAACACTATCCTCCTCTTCTTTTTCACATATATATAATATTATATATATATATATATATATATATATGAGAGTAAGTAAACAAACAAATGTGTTTATTTGATATGGCCTTTTTAGCCGACAATTTTTGTGTGATATGGTGCTTAATTGAAATCATACATAATTTTGAAAATTAATTAGTTAATAATTAAT
This sequence comes from Doryteuthis pealeii, assembly GCA_023376005.1. Taxonomy (NCBI): domain Eukaryota; kingdom Metazoa; phylum Mollusca; class Cephalopoda; order Myopsida; family Loliginidae; genus Doryteuthis; species Doryteuthis pealeii. Next base: position 346,334 of record CM042175.1, read on the forward strand.
GAATTTAGGCGGGCATATATGTTCAAATGTAAGACTAAACAAATCGTGGAAAAGGTCGAAATGTACATTCAGGGATTGACATTTTCTCGATTTGTTTAGCCTTACATTTGAACATATATGCCCGCCTAAATTCATTAATTTAACTAATTAATTTTCAAAATTAGGTATGACTTCAATAAAGCACATATCCTCCAAAATATATTGTATATATATATGGCTAAACTTTCAAACTGGTCGGAGAATTAAAAACGGAAAGTTTTTTGGTGGTCCTCCATGACAGTTTAACTACAGTCTATGAATGAACTTTTGCGAATTGCGTTTATGGTTTAGGGGTTTGGGGATTAAGGTTGTTTTTAATTAAGTATTGCTTAAAAAAACAAAACAAAAAACAAATATTAATACATTTAATTAACCATTGAAATTAATTATTGAATCCAACGGTAGACACATAGTCTCAGTTGTTTGAGTTAGTATTGCAATGTATAATTTCAATTAAACTTGGTTTAAAAAAAATATTTTTCAACATTAAATGTATAGTAAATTTTTTTCTAGCAATACGTAATTAAAAACAACCTAATCCCCAAAACCGTAACCCAATTCGCAAAAAGTTCATTCATTGACTGCCATGGGGGGCCACCAAAAAACTTTCCGTTTTAATTTTCCGACCATTTGCAAGTTTAGCCCTTTATTGTTCTATTTACAGACAGACAAACACANCTCACCACCTTAGATCCATTACAAACACGTGAGGTGTCCTGGAATTTTGTGACTATAGTTATTTACTAAGCTGAGCTTAGATTGTCCAGCAAGCAGAAGTATGGGGCAACCAGTGAGAATCAAACTCACTTAAACTGGTCTGTGAATCTAAGCTTGCAACCATTACACCGTGTGAGGTCCCTAGTTTATTTAGTAAGCTTAGTTAGATGTGGCACAAGGCTAGAAAGTATGGGCACCCAGTGAGAATCAAACTCACAATGGTCTGCAAAATTAGCTTGCTAACCATACACTGCATGAGGTGCCAGAGAATAGTATTTACTAAGCTTAGCTTAGATGTGGCTCAAGGCCAGAAGTATGGAGCACCCAGTGAGAATTAAACTCACTAACAATGGTCTGTGAAATCTAGTTTGCTAACCATGACACTGCATGAGTGGCCTATAGTTATTTAGAAGCTTAGCTTAGATATGGCACAAGGCCAGAAGTATGGAGCACCCATGAGAATCAAACTACACACACACAATGGTCTGCGAATCTAGCTTGCTAACCATTACACCACGTGAGGTCCGTAGTTATTTAGTAAGCTTAGTTTAGATGTGGCACAAGGCCAGAAGTATGGGCACCAGTGAGAATCAAACTCACAACAATCTAGCTTGCTAACCATTAACACCACCAGTGAGTCCGTAGTTATTTAGTAAGCTTAGTTAGATGTGGACAAGGCCAGAAGTATGGGCACCCAGTGAGAACAAACTCACTAAAAATGGTCTGCTAAGATAGCTTTCTAACCATGACACCATGTGCGTTGCTTAATGGAGTAGTTATTTAGTAGTTAGTTTAGTAGTTGTGGTACAAGGCCAGAAGTATGGGGCGCCCACTGAGAATCAAACTCACTAAACAATCTAGCTCTTGCAACCATTACACACATGAGGTGCCCTAATTATTTTACTAAGCTTAGCTTAGATGTGGCACAAGGCCAGAAGATAGATGGCCACTGAGAATCACAAGGAGGTAATCAAGATATACATAGAGAGGGAAAGTGTCAGACGAATGTAGTGTAAGAGATGGGTCAGTTTTTGACTTGATTGCAAATTACGACTAATTAGAACCAATTAAAATAGAATTTTTAAAACACATAACTCAAGCCAAGAACTAAGAAAATTTTGATATGAATTTTGTGTCATTAAACTAAACAGGAAAAAAGCCTTTAACCAAAAGTATTTAGTATAATAATAATAATAATGATATATATATAAAAAGTTGTCGGGGCGGCCTAATGTCGGTATCAACCATGCAGCGAGGGAGTCTATCTCCTTTTCACTAGCGCTAGACCAAGGAGATTGTTTATGCCTCTGAGATGGAGCGCCACTCCTACCATCAGCTCCTTACTTTACGCACAGATCCCTGTGGCTACTCATACGCTGAGTTGGCGAGGGCGCGGTATCAAACTAGGAACCTTTGGTTTCTAGCCGAACACTCTATATATATATATGCCGAAACACATGCTGTGGATGATATATTAATTTATGCTCCCATAAATTTGGTATGAGCTCTCTAATTGGTAATTTAAATTAACTTTCACTACTAGCATATAAGTAATGATCGTTTCCTAGAAACTTGATCTCTTTGTGACTGTAAATACATAAACAAAACCTAGTATTTAATAGTTTAAAAAACACCAGTCCCCGCTACAGCTGTCAGTGGACGAGGGATAAGATATCAAGCAGGCAAACAGCCAGTCTGAGTACTCCCTAGCCAAGGATAGTTGTGTGTCTAGCACACTGAAGAGGCGTGAAACGCCGAAAACGTGTCTCTGGATGACTTATTATATATATATATATATATTATGGACTCTCTCATCATATTTTCGACACATGAGGGTTCATACAATGAACACCATACACAGTGATTTGTTTATAGTGGTGAAGGCTTGTGTTGGACCATCCACACTTTTTGGCACACGTCGATAGGAAAGAATTGGGGTACAGGGTTGCCAAACCCACCCATCAACGCCCCTCCGACCTCAGGAATTTTGAATTCGAGTTATCCCTCTCCTAGCTGGTTACCTACCCAAGGCTGAAGGGCCCAGTCTGCCCTACTATTTAACCATACTGTGGAATTTGAATTTCAAAGTTTCTCTTACCTACTGTGTTATCACCCAAGGCTGAAGGGCCCAGTCTGCTCCCTACTATTTAACCCATAGTTGGAGGGAATTTTGAATTCAAAGTTATCCCTCTCCTAGACTGGTTATGTACCCAAGGCTGAAGGCCCAGTCTGCCCTACTATTCTCATTAGCTGGGAATTTGTTCAAATCGTTATCCTCCTCTCCTAGACTGGTTATGTACCCAAGGCTGAAGGCCCAGTCTGCCCTACTATTAACCCAAGTGGAGAAATTTTTGGAATTTCAGAGTTATCCCTCTCCTAGACTGGTTACCTACCCAAGGCTGAAGGGCCCAGTCTGCCCTACTATTTAACCCATAGCTGGAGGGAGAATATATGGATTCATACCTTTCCCAAGGGTATTAGCGCTATGTGAAATGCAATATATTTATATATATATATATATATATATATGTGTGAAATGCTATATTATATGTGAAATGCAATATATATATATATATATATATATATATATATATATATATATATATAGTCAATAATGACCAGCTTAACAGAAGAATAAAAAAAGTCTGCTAACTTTCCAATATTGGGACATAAGATTTTATTTAAGCCCGGCTTTGCCAAATACATTTTAGGGGGTCAATAAATTGCTTTGGGCATCGCAGAGATTTCCAGTTGAGGGAGAGGTTAGAAAGATTGAATCTTATAAATAGGAGAATAAAAATGCCAATTTTAACTCAAAAACCATTCACTTAAGACAATTTCTTAGCCGATTCCGCTCGAGGCCATCTTTGGCGAGATTTCGGAACTCTTATACACGAACGTGGAGTGGGAGCTGCTCAATGTGTAATAGTCATGGTTGTAGAAAACAGAACTGGCGGCTAGAGTTCAAATCCTGGACGAGGCTGGTAACGTTGGTTGTTTTGTTGGACCATATTACCTTTAGGCACCCCTTTTCCGATCTTGATCCATGGAGACATTTTTTCCATTTACACCGTCAAAATCCGGTTAATTGTTAACAGACGATTTTTAGAGGTTTTTTTTTAAATTATAAAACTAACCCCTAACCCTTACCCTAACCCTAACCCCTAACAAACAACTGGATGTTGAGGGTGTAAATGAGAAAAGTGTCCTTGTGAGTCAAGATCACGGAAGGAGTGCCTAAAGGTCCGTTTTGAATTTATGGCATATCAACCCTTAATGGGTCATTTAATTCCGAATAAACAATGGTGTCAGGTTGCATACAGTATCTGCTGTTGCTTAAGTGGTCACCCAATTAAATATTGAACAGGCTCATCACTGCTTAACTTTTGATCTAATGGTTTGTTGTTTGGTTTAGTTTTACTGCATATTAACCCTTTTCAGGTCATTTAATGCCAAATCAAGTCATTTTGATAAACAATGGACTCAGGTTGCATACACTATCTGCTGTTGCTTAAGTGGTTACCCAATTAAGTATTGAACAGGCTTAACTTTGGTGATCAAGCAGTTGGTTGTTTTCTTAATGATGCTTGTACCACAGTGGACGCTCCATACATCTGGCCTTGTACCAGGCTAGGAAAAGTTTTTTTAAATATCAATATTTATTATAGAAAAAGGTTAACCAAATATTCAATGATCATTATTACTGTAATGCAGTGGTTCTCAAACAGTGCACCCGAGAGCTTTTTCTTAGGTGCGCTCCGTAGTATTCCTGAAAAACTATCCAGATATGAAAAGCAAGGTCTCATCAAGCTCATGTTTCTCATTAACACAGGAATGAATAAACTTCATAGAGGTATGTTCAGTTTGCTTTTGTTAAATGTGTTATTTTTTTATATATTTAACAGTTAACTTAATAACATATTAGTCCTATTTTGCATACAGTGCGCTATCAAGTATCTGTAGTACTGTAAGTGCACTCAGACTGTATAAAGTTTAAGAACCGCCGAGTTAACTTAATAACATATTAGTCCTATTTTGTATGCAGTGCGCTATCAAGTATCTGTAGTACTGTAAGTGCGCCCAGACTGTATAAAGTTTGAGAACCACTGAGTTAACTTAATAACATATTAGTCCTATTTTGTATACAGTGCGCTATCAAGTATCTGTAGTACTGTAAGTACGCCCAGACTGTATAAAGTTTGAGAACCTCTGCTGTAATGTGTATGATCTACACTGAGAGCCCAATAATTTTAACCTTGTAGCAGACTAGATTAAACATTGCAAATATTGATAAAATAATGGTTAGCAAGCTAGATCCATAGATTATCATTTTTATATCATAGTATGGATGCTCTATACTTCTGGCCTTGTGCCAGATAAAACTTAATACCTTATATCCAAGAGAACCAATCCGATATTATTGTTCATGCCAGTCTAAAAATAATCTCTGAAAATATTGTCGTAAGTGTTTCTGAAGAAAAGAAGAACTAAATCCAGATTTTACTGTTACTACCTATGCAAATTTATTGTCTAGAATGATAATAAACTTGATTTAATGGAAAATAAAAGGCTACACACACACACACACATTGGAAGCGCATGGTGTAATGGTTAAAGTCATAGGAAATGGACTCGTCACCCCAAATTCAAATCCTGGATGTGGTAACTTCATTTCTCTTAGCGCTAATACCCTTGGGAAAGGTATGAATCCTACCCTCCTTCCAGCTATGGATAAATAGTAGCGCAGACTGGGCTCTTTAACCTTGGTTAGGCAACCGGTCTAGGAGAAGAAAAACTCTGAATTCAAACCTGTTAAACTCCGCTTAAGAAATTGACCTTGTGTCACATCCTGCTCATGCGGACAGATTGGTAAATATATATAGATATATATGAGGTAAGATAAAAGGAAAAGTGGACAAAAAATAATGACTCAAACAAGTAGAAGAGAGAAATATTTCGTTCTGCTTTACGCGGGGAACTTCATCAGTCTAACTTTATTCAAAACAAAGTACGTACATTTGTGTTTATAGAAGAGAAAGTGAGTTGGGCGTCTGGGCGGCCTAATGTCGGTATGAGCCTCTTTTCTTTAGCACTAGACCAAGGAGATTATTTTTAGGGTCTGAGGTAGAGTGCCACAACTACCATCAGCTCCTTACTTTATTGCACAGATCTCTATGCTACTCATACGCTGAGTTGGCAAGGGCCGGTATCGAACAAGGAACCTTGTGGTTCCTAGCCAGACACTCTACCAACTGAGCTTGTCTAGTTATTTTCCATAGTTCGGGATCCAGTTGGTATAGGAATTGTCCCATATTCTTTACCTAGCGCTTTCAACCATTTCTTCGGTCATCATCAGGGGATTGTAGGTGTAGTGTGTTTGATTTAATACATATCTATCAACGATGTATCTATGAAAATCTGAGCTAGATTTGCCTCAAAACAACCCATGTTATTAATGCGTTAAAAATCCTGCAATGTGTCTTATATATCACTAAGAAATAAAGGTTTACATCATATATGGTGTGGTTAATTTGCATACTGATTTTAACAAAACTGGGTTTAATAAATAATTACTTGGTGTTATTGATCACTGATATTAATGTTTTATTCTCAAACATATTAAAATCAATCCTATAAATGATTTTATATAAAAAAAAACAATTAAAATATAATTGAATTAAGTGTAATCTTTTTATATGTGATCTTATATATGCTCTATCACTATATATATATATATATATATCTTATTATAATGGAGATTGTGTGTTTGTCTGTCTGAAGCCGAAACTAAATCACTACTCAAGTCACAATTCCCTTAGTTATTGACGTCACATTCACCATGAATTTATTTTTATTTAAACCTCAGTTATTGATAAAATTGTTATACCTTATTAATACTTTTGACTTCTACATTCTAATAACATGCAATTGTATTATATATAACAAAAATAGCAGGTTACAGTGTGAACAGGAAAGCTAATTTGCATATTGATATTAAAAGTTTAATTTTATTAAATATGCGCTTGGTTATTGATTTCTAATTGTTTGTTTTTTTCTTAATGAATATGAGCAAAAAACTCGGGGATAAATCTTAAAAGAAATCCTTTAATATAAAGAAATAACAGTAATTTTATTCTTTACTTTCTAATTTAACTAAATAGTTAAATTAGGAAAATTCAGCAATAAAAGGAGGGAGTGATGAAAAATGATGGAAAACTTAGTTTCAAAGTTGTTCTATTCTTCGATTATACCCCTCTGTTTCAAATCATTTTATTTGGATTTTTATTTAGTTTCAAAAGTATTTCAAATTTAACATATTTCATTACATTAAAATTCAAATACTTGCACCCGGAGGGTGCATATATTTGCTAGTATAATATATATATATATAGTAGATAATATGGGTGCTATATTTGACAGTGCTCAATATTATCAATAGAGCATTTATATTCAAGTTAAGGTAGAATGGACATGGAGTCAACACTACCTGGTTACTAACAGTTTCTCACTTATGTGATCTTCAGACCAAAAATTATATATCATTCATATTATATCCATATATATATATATATATATATATATGAATCATATTATATCCATATATACTATATACTCAGTCGGTAGAGCGTTGACTAGAAACCACAAGGTTCCTAGTTCGATACCAGTCCTCGCCAACTCAGCATTTGAGTAGCACAGGGATCTGTGCAGTAAAGTAAGGAGCTGATGATAGGTGTGGCGCTCCATCTCAGATGATAAAACAATCTCCTTGGTTTAGCGCTATTGAAAAGGGGATAGACTCCCTCGCTGACTGGTTGATACCGACTTTAGGCCACCCCGACGATTTTACTTATATATGAATCATATTATATTCATATATACGATATATATAAATATACACACACATAATGTGCATATGCACACACACATATCACTCTCTCTCTCTCTCTCTCTCTCTATATATATATATATATATATATATATATCTTATTATAATGGAGATTGTGTGTTTTTCTGTCTGTAACCGAAACTATATTCCTACTCAAGTCACAATTCTCTTAGTTATTGACATCACATTCTCCATGATTTTATTTTTTATCTAAACCTCAATTATTAATAAAAATGCCTTACATTATTAATACTGTTAACTATGTCTACATACTAACAACATGCAATTATATTTATATATACAACAAAATAGCGCTTTACAATGTGAACGGGAAGGCTAATTTGCATATTAATATTAAAAAATCGAATTTAATAAATATGTGCTTTGTATTATTGATTTCTAACTGTTTGGTTTTATTTTAATGACTATAAGCAAAAATCTCTTCAATGAATCTTAAAAGAAATCTATTAACAAGAAGAAATAACTGTCATTTTATTCTTTACTTCCTCTTATAACTAAATACTTAAATTAGAAAAAATAACAATGAAAGACGGAGTGATGGAAGAGTAAGTTTCAGTTGTTCCATTTTTTATTATACTCACTCTGTTTCAAATCTTTTATTATACTCCCTCTGTTTCAAATCTTTTTATCTGTATTCTTATTTAGTTTCATTAGCCTTTCTAATTTAATACAATATTTTATTACATTAAAACTTAAATACTTGCACCCTATGGAGGGTGCATATATTTGCTAGTATAAATAAATATATTTATTTAATGTGAACATTTTCAGCCAAAGAATCTGTTGCAGTTGAATTCAGGATATATAAAACGCCGTCACAAAAAAAAAAGAAAGAAAAGACGAATTCAAGAATGGCAGGAGCGAGAGGTGCAGATTAAAAACTGCACACGGCACACACACACACGGCACACGGCGCACACACAGCACATACACTCCACACACAGCACGCACGCGCATACACTCCACACACGCGCATACACTCCACACACGTTGCGGATGCAGAAAAAGATAGATATATTTTAAATATGAAGTAAAAATTGTTTCTCCTAACATGATAACACGATCGCTTCTATAAATTATTGACAACGCACCAGCCCTCAAAATACGTAGCTAGCATTCAAATTATATAGACACAAGTCGCATAGCAGTTAAGAGGAGCGAGAGATAGCGTTTGTTTTTCTTTTTTCTTTATCTTAGGCATAAGGATAGGTATGAATACACTTACTACTAGGAACTGTGACAGATCAATAACTATTAGCCAGCACCCCCCACCCCCCCCCATGCATTTGCAGAGAGAGAGGGAGGAAGATGGAGAGGAAGGGAGAGAGGGGGAGGGATGGGAGGAAGGGGTTTGCTGATTATTATCTCCCTTGACAACTGATGAGATCTTAGAATACAGCAAACATGGCTGCTCACTTGCAACAGCCACTGGCCAAGAAAAAGAAGAAGAAGATGAAGGAGAAGGAGAAGGAGAAGAAAAATAAGAAGAGATAGAGAAGGAGTAAAAAAAAAGGAGTAAAAGAAGAGATAAAGAAGGAGAAGGAGAAGGAGAAAAAGAAGAGATAGAGAAGAAGGAGATAAAGAAGAAGGAGAAGAAGAATAAAAGAAGAAGAGATAGAAGAAAGAAGAAGAAGAAATAAGAAGAAAGAGAAGAGAAGAAGAGATAAGAAGAGAAGAAAGAAGAAGAGAAGAAAGAGAAGAAGAAGAAGAAGAAAGAAGAAGAGAAGAGAAGAGAAGAAGAAGAATAAGAAGAAGAAGAAGAAGAAGAGAATAAAGAAGAAGAAAAGAAGAAAGAGAAGAAGAAAAAAAGAAGAGATAAAGAAGAAGAAGAAGAAAAGAAGAAAAAGAAAGAAGAGATAGAAGAAGAAGAAGAAAAGAAGAAGAAAAAGAAGAGAAGAAGAAGAAAAAAGAAGAAGAAGAAAAAGAAGAAGGAGAAGAAGAAGAAGAAGAAAGAAGAAGAAGAAAAAGAAGAGAGAAGAAGAAAAGAAAAAAGAAAAGAAGAAGAAGAGAAGAAGAAGAAGAAGGAGAGAGAAAAGAAGAAGGAGAAGAAGAAAAAAGAAGAAAAAAAGAAGAAAAAAAAATGTCGTCATTCAACAACAATAGATTTAGAGTTCCATGTTATTCGTAAATGATAGTAAGAGCCATTTTGAACAAGACGAGAAAAAAAATAAAAGAAAAATAATTACAGTTGATAACCGATATTTCTACTTTTTGTAAATGTGACGATAAAACACGAACATCCATTTTCAAAAATGGATTCAAGAAACCAAGAATTGCTTCATATTACTCCGTTCATTTTCCATATCAGACCTCTTAGTTACCTCATTTTATTGGATAGAACTCTTTGATTTTATGTATTTAGTATTAGACACCCATTCCTCATATTCAATATCATATAAGACCCCCATTACCAGTATTTACTACGAATAAAAGTCCCCCATTACTGGTATTTAGTATCATATAGGGGCCGGGTTAGCTCAGTCGGTAGAGCGTTCGGCTAGAAACCACAAGGTTCCTAGTTCGATACTGGTCCTCGCCAACTCAGCGTATGAGTAGCACAGGGATCTGTGCGGTAAAGTAAGGAGCTGATGGTAGGTGTGGCTCTCCACCTCAGATGCTAAAAACAATCTCCTTGGTCTAGTGCTATTGAAAAGGGGATAGACTCCCTCGCTGACTGGCTGATACTGACTTCAGGCCGCCCCGTCGACTTTACTTTACTTTTAATATCATATATATTGCCAATATTTACAATCATATAAGACCCCCGTTACTGGTATTAGCCGAACGCTCTACCGACTGAGATAACCCGGCCCATATAAATAGATTTTTGGTACCGGAGAATTTGTATAACACTAAAAGTGGAGGAATCATATGTAATTAGGGAGGTAATATTTTATTATGGAATAAAATATAAAATATAAAAGGGGGGGATACACGAAGGCCTTTTCGACCGGTACTTTTCAAGTATATACACCGGCGACGAATAAAAGTCAGATTGTATAAGAAATTTATAAGAACGAATGGGGTGAGCCAGAGGGGACAAAAAAGGGGGGGGGAAAGAAAAGGGAGTATGTATGAACCCTAGGTTGAAACATGGTTAGAAGTGTCTCCCAATAAATAGAGAGAGTGTTTTTGAGTTTGTTTGTAAATATATATATATATATATATATATATATATATATAGAGAGAGAGAGAGAGAGAAAGAGAGAGATAATATACTTAAGTTTCACCAAAGTAGGATCATCAGGGTTAATTGTAATGAATTGATAAAAAAAATTGATTGATTAAAAACAATTGCCGAAGTGAATAATACAAATATTTGTATCAACCGTCGATGTTGTGATTAACTCGATATTCTATTCCCCATTAAGTCATCATCTTTATTATATATATATATATATATATATAAGTAAAGAAATAACAAAAGACTTAGAGATTTAGCATTATAGTCTATTTCAGGGAGCTTAGACAAAGTGTCTAACTCTCACGACTCATCAGATGCGAATTGAGTCGGGAGAGTTAGAGTATTTGTGTAAGCTCCCTGAAATAGACTATAATGCTAAATCTCTAAGTCTTTTGTTATTTCTTTACTTATATATTTGCTCTGTGACTCTAACATTAAGAGCACACATTGAGCTCTCAAACTGCGACAGGTTTTTTAAAAATAAAACTCTTGTGTTGTAAGGAAGATTTCTTCTCTGGACTTTTGGATTATATATATATATATATATATATATATATATATATATATAATCTGTCATTCCTATGAATGCATCAGATTTAAAAGGAAGCTGAGCAAAAAGAGGTGAGAGGAAAATGTTTGTATTGAAAGAGCTTTTGACGACTGGAACATAGTCAAATAGCATTGTGCCACTGCGTTTCTATAGAATGCCTGTTCGATGCCCTTGGACCTTTTTCTTTTCTCGCGGAACCATCAAACAGGACACACTGGCTGACGTCAAAGACTTAAAGAAGAGACTCTGTCGTCTCCTCTAAGCCAGCGTCTCTCCCAAATTCAGAATCGATACAATGGGTGGGGTTTTTATTTTGTGACTTACGTTAGGAGCCATCCTCACAAATCTAAGCACAACAGGTTTTTTATATTGTCATCACTGAAAAGGGTTACAGCAGATCAACAAATGATAAATGAATGGGTGTGCACATGGTTCTCTGGGTGTATTTCTGCTTATGTTCAAAATTGATTACAGTGAGTTGGTTGGTTGGATTTTACGGCATGTCAAAACTTGTTGGGTTATTTTATACCGAAGATGTTTTTGTTTTATTCATTCTTGATGGGGTTGTCTTGGTGAGTTAGTTGGTTGGATTTTACGGCATGTCAACCCTTGTTGGGTTATTTTATGCAGAAGAAATTTTTGTCTCATTCATTCTTATTATTTATGGTATTAAAAAAAATTTTTTTAAACACAATTTAAAAAAATTTTTTTTTTTCTATATCACAAACATTATGCACAGTAGGAGGAACGATGTAAAAAAAATCACAGAAACTTTTTTCCATCTCTTCTAACTTCTAACTAAAATACCATATAGGGGAATTCAAATGTCAAATAATCCAGGCCATGTTACCCCTTATAATAACTTAAAATTGGTTGATGTTGAGACTTTTTTGATAGCATTTTTGGATTCCTCAGGCAAAAATGGTCTTATAAACCAAATTTTAGGAGTAGGGAAGCACTAGAACTCATTTTACAGACAAAAATAGATTACAAAATGTTGCCATTTTTCGTGACCCCCCTCAAATTTGTAGAGATAAAAATCGACATAACTCCACCATTTTTTGGAATTGGAAGCTCAAATTTTGGGGATTGTCTAACTTTACTTTAACATAGTCCACACCTGACAAATATTAACTATAGTAGGACAGACTGACCTCTTTAACCTTGGTATAGCAACAAGTTTAAGACAAGGAAAACAAACTCTATCACACTGTCGACAAAACAATGAAAATCGTATTTTTACATTGGAAATATTAACTATAAAACATTTAGTGAAAGGGAAAAATAAAAACGTGTTAGGTAATCGTCTCGCCCAACAAGTGCAAAACTGGAAACTATATCAATCTAAAAATACTTAATCGACAAGAAAAAAAAAAACAGCCGAGAATTACTCAGATATTATGTCTATACAAAACAGCAAAACAATGCATTACATCGACTAATTATAGATACATTTGTATCAAGGTATGTTTAATATCATTTGGTTTGTTTTGATTTACGGCATATCAACCTCACTGGGTCATTTAATGCTGATAAAGTTTTGAAATAAATCAATTCTTAATGGATAATACAATTTTTTTATAAATACATTTTTCTATTTAACCCATAGATGGGACCCTAACAGGTACTACCACTCCGGGTCAGACAGGACCAGGGAGCAATTGTGATGAAGGGGTGCTCCGCATTCCCCAAACCTCCAAAACTGGAACCTCACCATCAGATAGAGTTTAACGTCATTCCCAGGACATGTAGACTCACAGCCATCGCCTTCTAGCACCCATATGATAAAAAGGGGTTGGGGCTTGCCATAAGGGCAATAGGGTTGGGAAAATCATATAGGTGCTAGGGCTTGACGTGAGCAGCCGATTGATCGGAGGGGGCCTCTCCGACCGCCCGTCTAGCCCAAGATAGTGCCAAAGTGGAGTATTGCAAGTCATGAACTGCTCATCCACCTGGGGTCTATCCTTAAGCATCACGGGTTGCTACCCATGGCCAACAGGTGGCCCCATTGTGGGAGTCTTACCCCTCTGCAGAGGTGCAGTCGGTGCATTCTAAAACCCCAGCCGACAGGGCAGTATAAAACATTTAGTGAAAGGGAAAAATAAGAACGTGTTAGGTAATCGTCTCGCCCAACAAGTACAAAACTGGAAACTATACCAATCTAAAAATACTTAATCGACAAGGGAAAAAAAAACAGCCGAGAATTACTCAGATATTATGTCTATACAAAACAGCAAAACGATGCATTACATCAACTAATTATAGATACATTTGTATCAAGGTATGTTTAATATCATTTGCTCGGTGATATCACAGCACTTAACATAAAGGCAAAGGGGGTATATGTAGAAAGAAAGAACGGACAGATAGAGATGTCATGGCCCGGGGCCAGGAACTATCTGGTCACAAGCCAAATTCTCTGCAGGTGGCTCAAAGTGCAACCCGACTTGTATAGATGGGGGGGATTTTAAACCAGACACGATGCCAGAAGGTAAAAGAGAGGGGACTTCAACATTATGATGAGGGGGGGGGATAATTAATGACAATGGTAGTCATGATACAATTATTTATAACAGTAATTAGCTAGTGACACTAGTAAAATTAATAGTATTTGTATCAATATAAATAATAAATTAGGAGTAATATTATGATGAGAAGTCATGATATGGTCAGCAATGTTTGGCATGATGAGAGCAAAGATTCAAATTGGAGGACTATTGATCAATTATCTATAATAATTACATCATTAATATTGATATATATAAACATCAGCATGAACGCAGGTTTTTACAATATGTTTCAATATATTTTTATCGTAAAAATCATTTCTAATGCATTTTTATAATAGAAATCATTTCCTGTGTATTTTTATAGTAAAAGTTATTTCTAATGCATTCTTATAATAAAAGTCATTGTCCTGTGAATTTTATAGTAAAAGTCATTGTCTAATTCATTTTCATAGTAAAAATCATTTCCAATGCATTTTTATAGTAAAAGTCATTGTCCAATGCATTTTTATAGTAAAAGTATTTGTCCAATCCATTTTCATAGTAAAAATCATTTCCAATGCATTTTTATAGTAAAAATCATTTTCTATGCATTTTTCTAGTAAAAATCATTTCTAATGCATTTTTCTAGTAAAAATCATTGTCCAATGCATTTTTATAGTAAAAATCATTGTCCAATGCATTTTTATAGTAAAAATCATTTCCAATGCATTTTATAGTAAAAATCATTTCCAATGCATTTTTATAGTAAAAGTCAGTCCAATGCATTTTATAGTAAAAATCATTTCCAATTCATTTTCATAGTAAAAATCATTTCCAATGCATTTTATAGTAAAAGTCATTTCCCATGCATTTTCATGGTGAAAATCATTGTCCAATACATTTTCATAGTAAAAATCATTGTCCAATGCATTTTTATAGTAAAAGTCATTTCCAATGCATTTTCATAGTAAAAATCATTGTCCAATGCATTTTCATAGTAAAAATCATTGTCCAATGCATTTTTATAGTAAAAGTCATTTCCAATTCATTTTTATAGTAAAAGTCATTTCCAATTCATTTTTATAGTAAAAGTCATTTCCAATGCATTTTTATAGTAAAAGTCATAGTCCAATGCATTTTTATATTAAAAATCATTGTCTAGTGTATTTTTATAATAAAAATCATTGTCCAGTGCATTTTTATAGTAAAAATCATTGTCCAGTGCATTTTTATAGTAAAAATCATTGTCCAGTGCATTTTTATAGTAAAAATCATTGTCCAGTGCATTTTTATAGTAAAAATCATTGTGCCAGTGCATTTTTATAGTAAAAGTCAATTCTAATGAATTTTCATAGTAAAAGTCATTGTCCTGTGCATTTTTATAGTCAAAATCATTTCCAATGAATTTTCATAGTAAAAATCATTTCCAATTTACTTATATAGAAAAAATCATTGTCCAATGCATTTCTATAATAAAAATCATTTTCTATGTATCTTTATAACAAAGATCATTTCAAATACATTTTTTTTAAAATAATTTCTTATGTATTTGTTATACAGAGATAAATCTGAAGATCTTTGGAGAGAGATTATGGAAGGGAAAATTAATCCCAGAATAGTGAAAAAGAAAGAAAATAAGAAACCCTTTTTTTATATTGTTATTAAAATTAGTTGTAGAGGTGTTGCTGCTGGTAAAGGATTTTATACATATGTAATAATTGAGAGTTACCTCCCCTATTTTAATATTACCTCCCCTTTGGGGAACTCTTTGGTGTTTCTAAGAGTACATACGCTCTCAGTAAACTGTAACATTCTTCTAAGTAGAATTAAGCTTTCTTAAGCCTATCCGTGTTTTTCGTTTGTCATTACAACATAACAATATCAGTTATTTTTTTTTATCCATAAGATCTGTTTCACAGCTGATGAGAAATACTGGGATCTGATGACGTATAAAAATCCCTTTTCCTATTTGCATTTAATATTCAGAGTCTTTGTGTAGCCTGAAGTCAGAAGCTTTGCCATACCAGTATTTGCAGATAAAAGATTTAATATATATATATATATATATATATATATATATATATATAAACAGACAAACAAAACAAAAAAACCCAAACAATTTTCAGCAATTTTCTGTGGCCCTTGTTGTGGAAAAAAAGGTAAGGCAAAAAATAAATAAATAAATAGATAAATAAATGGTAATATAACAAACAAAAAAATATTGTTTTCAGCAATTTTCTATAGTAAAAAATCATTGTCCAATGCATTTTTATAGTAAAAAATCATGTCCAATGCATTTTTATAGTAAAATATAATTTCCTATGCATTTTTATAGTAAAAATCATTGTCCAATGCATTTTATAGTAAAAATCATTGTCCAATGCATTTTTATAGTAAAAATCATTGTCCAATGCATTTTTATAGTAAAAATCATTGTCCAATGCATTTTTATAGTAAAAATCATTTCCAATGCATTTTTATAGTAAAAATCATTGTCCAATGCATTTTTATAGTAAAAATCATTGTCCAATGCATTTTTATAGTAAAATATCATTGTCCAATGCATTTTTATAGTAAAATATCATTGTCCAATGCATTTTTATAGTAAAATATCATTGTCCAATGCATTTTTATAGTAAAAATCATTGTCGAATGCATTTTTATAATAAAAATAATTTCCAATGCATTTTTATAGTAAAAATCATTTCCAGTGCATTTTTATAGTAAAAATCATTGTCGAATGCATTTTTATAATGAAAAATCATTTCTAATGTATTTTTATTTGTAAAAATCATTTCTAATGTATTTTTATTTGTAAAAATCATTTCCAATTCATTTTTAAAGTAAAAATTATTGTCGAATGCATTTTTATAGTAAAAAATCATTTCCAATGCATTTTTATAGTGAAAAATCATTACCAACGCATTTTTATAGTAAAAATCATTGTCCAACGCATTTTATAGTAAAAATAATTTCAAATACATTTTTATTGTAAAAT
>CM042175.1:373217-380717 GCA_023376005.1 Doryteuthis pealeii
GAAATATTGATCAGTATCAGCTATGATTATATTATAAATTGTTTTCTTCTTTAACAGCATTGTGTGATGTTTTCATTCCACCTTTTCTTACTCATATATATATATATATATATATATATATATATATATATATATATATGAATAAGAATGCTTCTGATTATTTTCAAAATTGAAAATGAGATTCATTTTATTTTTAAATAAAATTCATTTTATTTTTAAAATAAAATCGATATTATTTTTAATGCAGACAGCACAATTTTTTTTTTTTTTTTTTTTTTTTTTTCCGATTAGTTCCAACGTTTGACTAGCAGCGTTCTGTTTTTACTAACGGTCTTTTTCCTGTCTTATATTTTGTTGATGACCGACCCACGTGCGGTTGATACATTATAATGCAATAGGGTCCTCATATTAGTTGAGGATGGGCCGAGTGTTGCTTTTTAAACCGTCAAGAGAATTAGGCCCCGAAACGGTTTGCACACTTTCTCTTCTGATGAGCCTATTTCAGTTGTAAACATCGTTTGTTTTCATTATATCTTATTCATATATAATATATATATATATATATATATATATATCTCCAGGCAAAAGTTTGGGTTGTATAATTACAAAGTATGAGGCCGGAAGTTTTTTTTATACTGTTGGACTTTAGAAATAAAATATATATACATATAGATAGATATAGATAGATAGACCATTAAATTACCACAACCAAACCACTCGGCAAACACTGTATGTGACACGAGGAACACTGGACAGCTGTTTCGACCTGCTTAGGTCTCATCAGTAGTGTATACCACACTCTCTGCCACTAGAAATCAAACCAGTGGCACCAGAAGGCAGAGCCTGAAATTTTATCCGAGCCACCGGCCATGCCACACTCGAAGATCGCCGAATAATCTAGTCAATGGTATACACTAATGAGAGGAAAGGTTCTGAGGGTAGGGTTATAGGATTGTAGGGACAGCAGTGATCTGTAAAGATTATGCTATTGCTATATGTCTGTTATAATCAGAATTTTTTCTCTCTATAACAGGGGTCAAGAAACTATGGCCCCTGGACCAGATCCAGCCCATGAAGGCATTTTATCAGGCCCACCAACAGTACTTGAATTTGTTTGTTAAAACGTACAGAACGCGAGACATTCTGATACCATTCAAATTTAAATATCATGTTAAACTTACTAAATCTTCATGGACGTAACTACTGTAGGTAGGATAAACATTTGAAAGCAATTCTCTTGATTGGATGTAGCAATTCCAAACCAAACATTGACGATATCTTGAAAGACAAACTTCAGTTTCACAAATCTCAATAAACCTTTCTGCTAATGTTGCGTTCTTTGATAATGTTTTGAAAATAAATATGTTGATTAAATTTATTTTTGTGCATCTTACGCCACTCATCCATGAATATAAATTTTGTTTTACATCTTTTTCTCAGTGCTTTCGTTCTAGCTAGCAAGTATTGAACACAATAATAATGTGGCCTGTGCTCGTCATTTTTTCAATTAACCGGCCTACCGTAAAAGAAAAGTTTGGTGATCACTGCTCTATATGTATATATAAGTGAATTTAGAGTAAAATCTTACCTTAGTGACTGGGTGATCCTTATCCCCAGGAAACAAAACCTTCATGCAGTATGTTCTGTAATCCCAGAATGGAATGGAAATTTGGCCACTCATATCATTGGTCAATTCTGTCATATCGGTCTGCAGTTCAGCAAAAGCTGGATAAAATAAAAAAGAATAGTTAAGAATATTCAACAATGTATTAAGTGAATGCAGCAAACTAGCAGAACGAGAATACAAGGCTAGCTACAACTGGGTTGGAAAGGTGATCCACTGGGAATTTTGCAAGAAACTAAATTTTGACCATACAACAAAATGGTATTTTTTATTCTCACACTTTCTTACTCTATAAACCCTTTGAATGTTTTTATTTCTTCTCGACCCGATTTTTTAACATAATATTTTGTTTCATTAAAACTTAAATACTTGCGCTCAGGTGACATACTTTTACTAGTTGTTGTGGGGTTTTAAGGGGTCAAAATAAGACAAACGACTTGGTAACAATGTAGACAAATGTATTTAACAAAAGAGTAGAAATTTACAGCAAAGAATGTGGAGATTGCGTCTGACCAATATAGTTCCGAGCTGACTCGCATTTGCTTCCCGTCAAGACACAATTGTTAGCCACAATTGTTGCTATTACTTATAGTAGGTGTCGGTGCATTCCATTATTGTCCATAGGGTATATCACCTATAACACTAGTGTAATAAAGATGTAATACACATGATAAGGTTCATATGTTTGTGTAGTAAAGTTGTTGTTATTATTGTGTGTGTATATATAAGTGTGTTTGTTTAAGTTCAGTTTAGTTGTGTGTTCTAGTGTTTTTTTTGTTTTTTGTTTTATTTATATATATATATATATATATATATATATATATAGTGACAGACTGACATTGATAGATAGATAGATATATAGTCATAGACTGAGATAGATAGATAGAAAGATAGATAGTGACATACCAAGATAGATAGATAGATAGTGACATACGAGACAGATAGAAAGATAGATAGTGACATACCGACAGATAGAAAGATAGATAGACATACCGAGACAGATAGAAAGATAGATAGTGACATACCGAGACAGATAGAAAGATGATAGACATACCGAGACAGATAGAAAGATAGATAGTGACATAGATGATAGATAGTCTTTCTAATTTAACATAATATTTTCTTTCATTAAAACTTAAATACTTGTGCTCAGGTGTCATACTTTTATTAGTGTAATACAGATGTAATACACAGCGCATTCCATTATTGTCCATAGGGTATATCACCTATAAGACTAGTGTAATAGAGATGTAATACACAGGATAAAGAAAAGCACACAAGAAAATTGAATACGTTACCTTCTTTGCATTCCTGAGCGACTTTCAATTCCAATTGGTCCATTTGATCATGAAGTTGTTTTTTCATGGTATTACTCTGTTTAGACTTTACCCGATAAGCAATAACGACAATAATGACAATCATCAAGAGGACGGCCCCTCCAACGGCCAAACCAATGACCATGTGCAAAGAAGTCCCTTCTGGTTCCTCATAGTGCAAAAAACCAATGTGGTACGTCAAGTTACGTCCCACTCGCACCTGAAAAAGATTTTTTAAATTCCTTTAAAAACTTGTCAGCAAAATTTAAACCAGTTAGGGGAGATAACTCTTTCCTAACCAACAATCACACTGTTTAGTACGGAGTGACAAAAAACAAAAATAAAAAAAAACAGAACCCAAAATTTATAGAACTTTATATATATATATATATATATATATATATATATATATATTTGGGAGAATATGTGCTTAATTGAAGTTGTACCTAATTTTTGAAAATTAATTAATTAATAATTTATGAATTAGGCGGGAATACCTATTCAAATGTAAGGCTAAACAAATCGAGAAAAATCAATCTCTGTATGTACATTTCAGCCTATTAGGCCTCATCAGCAGAGCTAAAGACAGGAAGACCACTTTGTGTGTGACTCGAACTCTGACTGTCAAGCTGACAGCTAATGAGACTTTGATTTAAGGGAAATAACAGGTAACTTTAAATGAAAAGGCCATTTTTAGCCATTTTTTGTTATATCCCATTCACACCTTTAAGAATTCGTTTAAAAACTTGCCAGCAAAATTTAAGGTAATTTTCACCTTTAGTTGTTAAAATTCCTAGCAGAATATTGTGCGTGCGCATTATCTGAAATGAACTTAATTGTTATTAAGAACACATTTTATGATATTTTTGTGTTAAAACATGCAGTTGTATTGTTTACGAAAAGTTTCTGAGATTTGTTTATTTCGCACGGACTCTTTCAAAATGGCTACTATTTTGTTTCAAAGTGAAAGTCAGTTGGCTAAATTCCTAGCATAAAATTATCTGAAATGAACTTAATTGTTATTAAGAACACATTTTATGATATTTTTGTGTTAAAGCATGCAGTTGTATTGTTTTCGAAAAAGTTTCTAAGATTTGTTTATTTCGCACGGAGATTTTCAAACTAAAACTGACAACTAAAGGTGAAAATTACCAAACTCTGAATTCAAACCTGTTAAACTCCGCTTAAGAAATTTACCTTTTGTCGCATCCAGGGGTTGGTATATATATATATATATGTCTATGTATGATTATATGTGGATATGCGTATATATGGATTATATGTATTTATATATTATTTTAATCTTCTTATTTTTCTAACATTAATCCTTCATATGAAATACGTCATATTTTTGTTAACCTTTCGTCCTCTACCTATTCACGTTCATGCATGCATCATCATGTGATCTTCACCTTCCATTTTTGCACATGCATTGATCACATCATTGGCTTTCGTAAACAAACGCGCATATAAAAATTAATGGTTAATAACATCATATTCACATATTCACTATACACTTAACATCTTTCATTTTGTCCCTCACATAAACATTACTTAACAGTGTCCTGAAGATGGTACAATATACCGAAATGCTTAAGTATTGACAAAAACAATTGTTTTCCTAATCATAACATCCTGTGTTTGTTATACTTTTAAAATATTTTCTTCTCATATATATATATATATATATATACATAAAAATGTTATTGGTAATGATTTTTATTGACTTACAATGACTTCTGGATAATCGCTGTCAGACATGGCTTCTGGCTGAACTTTCGGAGGTTGGCAGGTCAGCTGTGAAGAGGCAATGAGGTAACATTACAATAACCATGCCGATACGGACAGAGACATGTTCCTCATCTACCGCCTTGTTCAAATTCGGCCCTGGATACAAAAAAAAAAAAAAAAAAAAAAATTAGATAAAGAACAGATTTTTCAATTTTCAAAAAGTCAACTCTCAAGGAGAAACCATTCTAATGATTAATGTTATAATATGAAGCAACAAAAATAAGATGAGAGATAAACTAGTCAAAAAATTATCATATGGCATGCATATGATATACAATCTGGGAGGATTTGTTTCTGTGATTTGTAATATAAATTATTTATTGAAGTAAGTCAGTTAGACAGTCAACAATTGGTTTGAGCAATGTGACTGGCCAAGCCTAACCATGCAGTTACTAGTTCTCCAATGAACCCACTATAACAGCTTAAATAATTACTGCCACTACTGCCAGGAAGAGTCCATTAAGCTGAGGAGGTGTTTGACTGTTCCACTGTCCAATAGTTAACAATCTGTAACAGTCATTTCCAGACTGCAGGTTCAATCCTGGCTAAGGGTGAAAGTAACACAGAATAACAATTAACAGTATTCTACATCTCCCCTTCCTTCCCCCCCTCTCCCATTGCGCAAGCGTATCGGCCTTTGAGGAGAAATTAGTTCCTTTCGGCCAGGCTGATTACAGGGAGCAATCTTGACAATGCCCGGGGTATTTTCGTCGGCCTTGGTTTTGGGGCGGAGTGACATTGGTGATGCCAGGTCCCTAGTGTCTTATTATAATGGAGATTGTGTGTTTGTCTGTCTGTAACCGAAACTATATTACTATACAAATCTCAATTCCCTTAGTTATTTACATCACATTCTCCATGATATTATTTATTTAAACCTCGATTATTAATAAAATTGTCTACATCACTGTTGACATATCTACATTACTGTATTACCGCGTACCCACTTGTACGGGTCAGCACAAAGTCCCTATTAACGTGGACCACCCACAAGCCGAAGCTCCAGGTGAAAAAATCCCGTCGGCATTCCCTCAAGGGGCGCCTCAGGCACTGGGCAATAAACAGCCTGCCCCTTTAAATCAAGGCAGTGTTGCCTGGGGATGGCCCCTGGGATCGACGCTATTAATATCAATGGTAAGCCACTGTTGACCATATCTACATACTAATAACATGCAATTGTATTTATATATAAAACAAAAGAGCAGTTTACAGTATGAATGGGAAGGCTAATTTGCATATTGATTTTAAAAATTTGATTTTAATAAATATATGCTCAGTATTATTGATTTCAAATTGTTTGGGTTTTTTTCTTATTGAATATGAGCAACAATCTCGGGATAAATCTTGAAAGAAATTCATTAACAAGAAGAAATAACTGTAATTTATTCTTTACTTCCTATTTTAACTAAATAGTTAAATTAGGAAAATTTACCAATGAAAGACGGGAGTAATGGAAAATGATGGAAGAGTTAGTTTCAAAGTTGTTCTATTTTTCGATTATACCCCCTCTGTTCCAAATCTTTTTATCTGCATTCTTATTCAGTTTCATTAGCCTTTCTAATTTAATATGATATTTTATTATATTAAAACTGAAATACTTGCACCCGGAGGGTGCATATATTTGCTAGTGATATACAATCTGGGATGATTTGTTTGTGTGATTTGTAATATAAATTATTTATTTAGAGTAAGGTTTTAGTTACAAGGACATGTACTAGTTATTGTTAGTTTTTAATACCGGAGACTATAAGTCTGGAATTAACTTTGTGTTAGTATTGTGATTGTTCTAGTTGTTTATTTCAAACAAAAGAATAGTCAAGGGTTAACCAGGTCAAGGAGATGATGGGGGGGAATTTTATATATATATATATATATATATATATATATATATATACATACTAGCAAATATATGCACCCTACGGGTGCAAGTATTTAAGTTTTAATGTAATGAAATATCATATTAAATTAGAAAGTCTAATAAGAATGCAGATAAAAAGATTTGAAACAGAGTGGGGGTATAATAGAAAAATAGAAATGAAACTTACTCTTCCATCACTGCCGTCTTTCATTGTTGAATTTTACTTATTTAACTATTTAGTTAAATTAGGAAATAAAGAATAAAAGTACACTTATTTTTTCTTGTTAATAGATTTCATTTAAGATTCATTGGAGAGATTTTTGCTTATATTAATTAAAATCAAACCAAACAGTTAGAAATCAATAATACTAAGCACATATTTAATAAAATCACATTTTTAATATCAATATGCAAATTAGCTTTCCCGTTCACACTGCAAACCGCTATTTTTTGTATATATAAAGAATACAATAGCTTGTTATTAGTATGTAGATATGGACAACACTAATAAAAGGTGAAGCAATTTATTAATAATTGAGGTTTAAATATAAATAATCATGAAGAATGTGATGAAATAAGTATGTTAATTGTGACTCGATTAGTAATATAGTTTCGGTTACAGACATACAAACCCACAATCTCCATTATAATAAGATATATATATATATATAGTCAAGTTGAAGTTAGAAGGGGAGACAGTTGAAGTCGAAAGACAGTCGACTTGGTTGAGTTTGCAGAGGGGGGAGTTTGGCAGAGTTGAGCCGAGGCGAGCATTTGGACTCTCTCTCCCCCCTATTCGACTGGACCAACGATGATAGAGTAGCAGAATAGAACCGCCTGGTGCCATAATCTCTTTCTAACCACTTGGACTCTCACCCTAACCTGCCTTGTCTGTCTCTCTCTGTTTGTTG
>CM042175.1:383217-410717 GCA_023376005.1 Doryteuthis pealeii
TGTCAAAAAAGTTTGAAGCTGTATTTACCAACATAGAAATGAACAATGAATGGAACGGGTTATTTCCTATAAGTCTAACATAAACAAAGGGGAACCACTCTTGACTGATAAATTATTTGTTTATTTATTGATCTACGAGGAAAAAAGAATACAGGGTTTAGGGTTAGTTTAATGGGAAAATAAATAAATAAATTATCAGTCAAGAGTGATTCCCCTTTGTTTATGTAGGAGTTAAAGGAAATAACCATGGAACATAATTTTTTTTCACAATACAAGGCGTGTCAAAAAGTACAAAAATCTTGATACTTTTTTGTCACCCCTTATATATGTATATATATATATATATATATATATATATGAGGTTAAGTAAACAAACAAACGTGTTTATTTTTATATGGCTTTACGCCAACAATTTTTGGAGGATTTGTGCTTAATTGAAGTCATACCTAATTTTGAAAATTAATTACTTAATAATTAATGAATTTAGGCGGGCTTATATGTTCAAATGAAAGGTTAAATATGACATTTTCTCGATTTGTTTAGCCTTACATTTGAACATATATGCCCGCCTAAATTCATTAATTATTAACTAATTTTCAAAATTAGGTATGACTTCAATTAAGCACATATCCTCCAAAAATATATATATATATATATATATATATATATATATATATTCAAACAAATTTGGTTAAACTTATTGTTTTCAAGTATTTTTTTCTTTCAAGTTTCCTAACAATTCTTTTGATGTTATCATCTTGAAAGTTGTTAATAATTTGTCCAAAAGAGTTATTATTATTAGACCAAGTACTTTCGGTTCTTTACTGAACTATTATGAAGGTATTGTATATCCATCTAAACTATCATTATCAAAATTGTTTAGTATTTAACTTTTTTTTGGTTTGGTTTGGTTTGTTTTACGGCATATCAACCTCAGTGGGTCATTTAATGCCGATAAAGTTTTGAAATAAATCAATTCTTAATGAATAATACAATTTTTTTATAAATACATTTTTCTATTTAACCCATAGATGGGACCCTAACAGGTACTACCACTCCGGGTCAGAGTGGACCAGGGAGCAATGGTGATGAAGGGGTGCTCCACATTCCCCAAACCTCCAGAACTGGAACCTCACCATCAGATAGAGTTTAACGTCATTCCCAGGGCATGTAGACCCTCAGCCACCGCCTTCTAGCACCCATATGATAAAAAGAGGTTGGGGCTTGCCATAAGGGCAATAGGGTTGGGACAATCATATAGGTGCTAGGGCTTGACGTGACCAGCCGATTGATCGGAGGGGGCCTCTCCGACTGCCCGTCTAGCCCAAGATAGGGCCAAAGTGGAGTATTGCATGTCATGAACTGCTCATCCACCTTTCTTTTTTTTCTTTTTTTTTGTCACTAAGGTGACTCTGAATTACCGTTGTAGTTTATGATATATATAATGCAGGGAGAAGCTGATCCATGCCTTTCTGAAGGGTGTTAATGCTAAGTGAACAGCCACCTCTACCCAGTCGATGCTGGGTAGTCGCTTCTAGTCTATCTATACATATATAAAGGGTAGTTGTGTGAATCTGTATGTCCGGAGGAAACTTCGAAAATAAAACAATTAACGACAAAGTAAATATATATATATACACATTAAATATCACCAAGGCTTGGTTTTTGAGTAAAAATAATAAAAATTTGATTTATATTCGTGAAGATAATTAAAAAATAAAATTTAAATAACAGCATGGATTTTTTTTTTCATTTAATATTTTAGATAATAGACATTAACATTTCTTTTCAGAGTAGCTGGATCAATGCAATGTCTATTTTTATGTAGGGATTTTAATGGGACCTCCTGTGAGGATCCAACCCGAAGATTCAACAATAATGGATCTGCGAGACTACCTTTTTTTACCCTTCTCCTCTGCCTAGGCGACGCTGAGTAGCCGCTTCTAGTTGTAAATAAAGCCAGAAAATTCCTAATAATCTTAACAGACTTCTAAGTGAGTATTTTAAATGACACATAGCTTATGAAATCGATATGGGATAAATCTTAATATTTACCGATATAAAAAATGCAAAAAAAAAAAAATAGTTATGTGTGTAAAGGGGTGAGATGGGGTGGGGTGGGATTGATGTTTAAAAATTCTGCATTATTTTTTATTTATTTATTTATTTATTTTTCAGATATCTTGGGAGAGAAAAAAATCTCTTGTTGGTTTGTAATATACTAAAAAATTTAGAATTCCTCAAATTTCTAAGGTTATATATACTGACTCTTAAGAGTACATAATTTGAATATTTTAAGTTTTAGACTTAGTCTCCTATGGTAGCACTAAGCATGTTTATACTCACTTTTATTATTTGCATCTTCATATATATTTATTTATATGCACTAGCAAATATATGCACCCTCCGGGTGCAAGTATTTAAGTTTTGATATAATAAAATATCATATTAAATTAGAAAGGCTAATGAAACTGACTAAGAATGTAGATAAAAAGATCTGCAACAGAGGGGGTATAATCGAAAAATAGAACAACTTTGAAACTAACTATTCCATCATTTTCCATTACTCCCTCTTTCATTGTAAATTTTCCTAATTTAACTATTTAGATAAAATAGGAAGTAAAGGATAATATTACAGTTATTTCTTCTTGTAAATAAATTTCTTTTAAGATTTATCACAAGATTTTGTTTATATTTCTTAAGATAAAACCAAACAATTAGAAATCAATAATACCAAGCACATATTTATTAAAATAAAATGTTAAATATCAATATGCAAATTAGCCTTCTCGTTCAAACTGTAAACCGCTATTTTGTTGTATATATAAATACAATTGCATGTTATTAGTACGTAGATATGATCAACAGTATTAATAATGTAAAACAATTTTTATTAATAACTGAAGGTTTAAAAGAATGAAATCATGGAGAATTTGACGTAAATAATTAAGGGAATTGTGACTTGAGTATTAATATAGTTTCGGTTACAGACAGAAAAACACACAATCTCCATTATAATAAGATATATATATATATATATATATATTCGAAATTAAATTTTTCAGTATCCTAAATTTTTCTGTCACACATAGATTACAATTTCTTTTTATATTTTCTGGAAAATCAATGAATGGTACAAAAACATTAAAAATAAAAAATAAAAAAAGGAAGAACAATAAAAAAAGGGGTAACCAATAATTTCAACTTACATTAATCGTCAAATATTCATTTGTATAAAGGTGTGATTTGACTTTCTCATTGAATTGAATAAAAATCGGATTTTCTTGAACTTCGACCGTTCCCAGATCATTCGTGAGATTTAATAGTGATATCACGTTATCCATTCGGAATCCGTAAGAGAGATGCTGGGGCAACTTGAGGTTGGAGCTACTGAGCGGTTCGGTTATGTTAGGGAAATAACAGATCAGATGAGAGTCTCTCTTTCGTTTGCAATCCTGAAAAACATAAACAAGAATCAATTAGAAATCCGTGTGTGTGTATATATATATATGTATGTATGTATGTATATATATATATATTTGATGAAATAGCACTTAAACAAATAATTCAGAATAATGTTACTGCAACCATGCTTGATAATAAAGTAAAATTTATTATTTATTATACAAAATTCAAAACAACCAACCTCGTCGTTTGTAACAATTTCTCTCCCCAGACAAGTCGGCTTAATGAGACCAATATAGTATACAGATTTTTATATATATATATATATATATATATATATATATATATATTGAAGGCGAAATAATGCAAATTTATGTTTAAAAACATATTTATTTCATTTTTTTCTTTTCTTTTTTTTTTTTGTTCCCTTAATATTTTCAGGCTATGCCTATCTTCAGAGAGTTGAAAGAATTCTTTTTTTTAAATTTCATCTGTATTTGTTAAACTCAACTGTGATGTTAATCAGTTGAATGTTTTAATGTAAATGCAAACGTTCGGCAAGATGTAAAGTTCTGCTCGGCAAAGATGTTTTTAAACATAAATTTGCATTATTTCGACTTCAAAAATATATTATTACATTTTAATTAATGCTTCTAACTCACTATAAAAATGATTTTTTTAAAAATCATTATTTCAATATATATATATATATTTATATATATATTATATTTATATATATATATATATATATATATATATATATATATATATATACAATGGAGGCGCGTGGGCTAGTGGTTAGAGTCATGGAAAATGAACTTGTTGATTCGAGTTCAATTCCTAGATGAAGCTGTTGGCATTTCACATAGATCTAATACCCTTGGGAAAGGTATGAACCCCTCCAGCTATGGGTTAAATAGTAGGACAGACTGGGCCCTTCAGCCTTGGGTAGGTAACCAGTCTAGGAGAGGGATAACTCTGAATTCAAAATTCCTGAGGTTGGGCGTTGATTGGGTTTGTGGCAACCCTGGATGCACCAATTCTTTCCTATCGACTGTGCCAAAAAGTGTGGATGGTCCAACACAAGCCTTCACCACTATAAACAAATCACTGTGTGGATGTTCATTGTATGAACACTCATACGTCAAAATAGATGGGAGAGTCCATCATACACTTTGCTACTCTCAAAATCTGAAATATTATGGAACTATTCCTATCTCCACTGGAATTGAGAGGTGTGCGGTACAGATGTGGTGTTACATAATTATTAGATTCTAATACTTATGTACAGTAGTGTAGAAACCAAAATGGCTGTTATAAGTTGCAGCTCATGGCCTTGAAGGATTGAATGACAAGGCTTGACCTCATCCTGATCCTCCTTCCGGTGGATACCGTGAGAATCGGTGGATAAGACCCTCTTCCGGTTTAGATTAGAGAGAGTTTTAGTCAGATCGGCCAAGACCACGACGGTGGTAAGTCGTGTTATGCACGCTGCCGACTCAATCTGTGCAGGTAGTCTAGTGGGGATTTCAGAATAAAATATGATCTAAGTTAAATCGAAGTCTTGTGTTATTATCTAAAAACTACCAATGATACAGGGCTTCTGATAAAGAGAAATCCCCAATGGAAGACCAGACACAAAGTCCCCAAGACGAAGTCCAGACGCCAGAAGAGACGCTGGAAGAAGAATAATAGAAGTAAGAAAGTAAGGAAAGAGAGTATACAACAGTGGGGGGGGTTCATCATAAATCCAACTTCAAAATCACTGTTAATTAAAGACTGGCATTTTCAAAGCATTATCAAGGCGGCTGTATTTTTAGAATCTGAAACAGAAATCTCATTTATTCCAGTTCTTCTTGTTGTTGTTGCAATTCTTAGAAATAACAACAATAAGGAAGACATAAAACGGAGTCTTTGACTCTTGGAATGAAGGAGACAAAAACAGGAATCAAGATTTACTTACACCAACGTAATCCTTATTTCCAACCCAGACAATCATCTGTGGTCTTTGAATGATACTGAAATCACGTCCATACACATTCATAGGTATACCACCACTGGAAAAGAACAAAAAATAGGTTTTTATTAATTTACAATATACATGTATATATATATATATATATATATATATATATATATTATTATTATGGTGTACACAGGAATAACCTACTCGAGTTTCACCATAGGGATCTTCAGGGTTAAATCCACTGAATTAATCAAGATATTAATTCAGTGGATTTAACCTGAAGATCCTTATGGTGAAACTCGAGTAGGTTATTCCTGTGTATACCATTATAATAATAAATTTGCTCTACTTATGTATTGAGCACTTTATATTTGTCATATCGCTGTCTTATTATTTTGAAACTTGCATCAACTAACTATTGTGACCAATTTCACCAGTAAATCACCATTTTCATATATATATATATATATATATATATATACAAGGAATAATCAAAAAGTAATTCCTTTTTGTTTAGAACAGGTATAATTACCAACACAGGAATATGTATCATAAATCAAAATGAAGCTGACCCTCTGTGGATCACATCCCTACTTCTCTACATAGGTTAGTCAAAAAGTAATGCCATTTTGTTTAGGACAGCTATAATTACCAACACAGGAACATGTATCATACATCAATATGAAGCTGGTCCTCAGTGGATCACATCCCTCCTTCTCCACATAGGTTAGTCAAAAAGTAATGCAATTTTGTTTAGGACAGCTATAATTACCAACACAGGAACATGTATCATACATCAAAATGAAGCTGTTTCTCTCAATAGCAATGTTCCACCTTCGAATGAGAGCATGTATCCCTGCCCCATAAAATTCTGTTGACTATTCTTTGAGCCACTTCTTCACTACAGATTTCACTTTCTTGTTACTGGAATAAAGTTTGCCTCTTAAACCCTTTGTCATGGGGCTGAAGAGATGATAGTCTGAAGGCACTAAATCTGGTGAGTATGGAGGATGCGGTAAAGTTGTCCACCCTAATGAGGCGATTTTCTCCCTTGTCCTGATGCTTGTGTGTTGTCGTGCATTGTCATGCAGAAGGAGGACATTGTCAATTGGCAAGTTGGGTCTTACTCATTGGATTGTTGCTCCGAGACTTGTTAGGGTCTCAATATAGGCCTTAGTTTTATAAAAAATCTTCACATGAAATAAAGAAAATGCCATTACTTTTTGACTCACTCTCGTATATATATATATATTGAAAAAACAACAAATGATGTTTACAAATACTTGGGACCATCAGGTGAGCACCGTTTCGGGGCCTTCCTCTCAACGGTTTTAACTGCACATCTGTTTTTTTCAATATATCAAATTCACACTGTCGGATTAATTTCCTTTTATTTTACATATATATATATATATATATATATATATATATATATGCAATTTTATTTATAATTTAAGCCAATACAGTATATAACACTAACACATATCAGAAACCAGAGATTGTCGAGACAGAATAACCTTGTAAAATTCAAAAATAAAAAATACATGGTGTTCATCGTTTAAATAAAGTAATTTGAAAAAAGAAAAAAAAAGAAGCTGTTTCTGTAGATTTATTTACTTTGGAAGCAAAAATAATTTTTTGGCCGTGTACATCTAACCAGCGACTCAAACCAGAAAGGAAAAAATAAAATAAATAAATAAATAAATAAAATGTGTTGGTAAGAATAAAAAGCCTACAGGCATTTCTACCACGTTTAGAGAAAGCAAAAAACCCAAAAAACTAACTGGTTATTTTTTTGGCTTTAAATACAATGACTTTTAAATTATTTAGAAGCCTTTCAAGGCATATCGCATTTCTGGGGTTATGTGTTCGACTAGGAAAACATTCTTTCTCTTTATCTCAAATAAGATAGGGACCGTTAGCTCAGTTGGTAGAGCATTCGCCTAGGAATCGCAAGATTCTGGGTTCAATACCGGCTCTTGCTAATTCAACGCATGAATAGCACACTGTGCAGTAAAATGGGAAGGTGTGTGTTAGAATATTTCTACATATATATATATATTTACCAACCCCTCCGCACGAGCAGGATGTGACACAAGGTCAATTTCTTAAACGGAGTTCAACAGTTTTGAATTCAGAGTTTTCCTTCTCCTAGACTGGTTACCCAGCCATGGTTAAAGAACCCAGTCTGCCCTGCTATTTTACCCATAGCTGGAGGGAGAGTAGGATTTAAGATAGGCAGTTCTAAGTGACAGTTATCTCTAGATTGCAGGTTCAATCCTGGTCAGGGGCAGCAGTAATATAGAATAATAATTAACACAGCTTAACACCTGTACCCCAGCTTTGGTTAGCAGAATGTGAACAGGATACCCCCATGGACTGAATATAGAGTTAGGTTCAAAGTTCTACGATGGCTCCTGATTAAGACAAGAAGCTTCCCCGAGTCCGACAAGGAATACCTGAAGAAGGCCAGAGGGCACATTGGCTGAAATATTGTACAGATAACAATGAAGATGAGGACAATAGTCCGAATAATGCAAATAATACTAAGGATCAAACTTTATTCTAATAGTTTTAGTTGTAAATAAATAATTTGGGTTCTGTTTTTTCTAGGTCACTCATGTTACTCAACTAGGAAATAACCCTATTTTTTATTGTTGTTGATTGACTGATTTCAATGGCATGTCAACCTGTCTATGACCACTCTATGCCTAGGAGTTAGGGAATTGCATTCATTATATGTTTTTTGTGTAATTGTTTCTTAATGAATAATTTTTAAACAAATCTATAGATGGGACCTGAACAGGTACTATCACTCTGGATCAGAGTGGATCTGGGAGTAATGGCAATAAAGGGTACTCTATCCTATCCAGAACTGGAGCCTCACCATCAGATACAGGTTAGGGTGATATACCTAAGAGACCCTTTAGGGGAGGAGGGCTTACCCCTCTACAGAGGATACAAGAAGAACCTGATAAGAAAATTTAAAAAGAAAAGAATATTTGAAAAAATGAAAACTCACCTTTGAACACTCTTTTTGGGGATGAGGTCCGTAACCTGAGGATTTGGAACATACGTATACTCCACAGTACTTTCAGATGTTATGACAGTTTGATCGATTGTCATGTTCACAAATCCTTTGGTAATTGCAGGTGCAGCTTCAGTGATGCACACTAAGGAACGTGGACCAACGCTGGAAAAGGAAAAAAGCAAAATATATATATCATCAAACATTTTTTCGGAAATTTCAATTACGGGAGATGAGTAAATGCACACAACGTAAGAGAGCGTCTATGTCACTTTACAATCGTTTGTCTTAGCGTTCATAATTTCAAATATCCAAAGAACGCTAGTTTTTCATTCAACATTTTTAAATAGATTGACCAAATAAGATTTTAATAGATTGACTCTCACAGTCTCCTTATTCTCTGTGATAAATATATATATATATATATATATATATATACAGGTTTCGTTGAATTGAACAGACAATTCCTGTCTGACAAGTCTTTCATTGATCCGTTCTAATCTTCGGACCATCCTTCTGGTGTCAGGGTGGAACTGGTATACCAGTCCACCGAATGTTTCGTCACTAGCGCTTTCGGCAATACACTTTGCCATCCTCAGGTGGGAAACGATGGAATAGTTTTCATGTCTCGTTTTTAACAAGATAAAATAACTGTCATTTTATTCTTTACTTCCTCTTTTAACTAAATACTTGAATTAGAAAAAATAACAATGAAAGACGAGAGTGATGGAAGAGTAGGTTTCAGTTGTTCCATTTTTTATTATACTCCCTCTGTTTCAAATCTTTTATTATACTCCCTCTGTTTCAAATCTTTTTATCTGTATTCTTATTTAGTTTCATTAGCCTTTCTAATTTAATACCATATTTTATTACATTAAAACTTAAATACTTGCACTCTGTTTCAAATCTTTTTATCTGTATTCTTATTTAGTTTCATTAGCCTTTCTAATTTAATACCATATTTTATTACATTAAAACTTAAATACTTGCACTCTGTTTCAAATCTTTTTATCTGTATTCTTATTTAGTTTCATTAGCCTTTCTAATTTAATACCATATTTTATTACATTAAAACTTAAATACTTGCACTCTGTTTCAAATCTTTTTATCTGTATTCTTATTTAGTTTCATTAGCCTTTCTAATTTAATACCATATTTTATTACATTAAAACTTAAATACTTGCACTCTGTTTCAAATCTTTTTATCTGTATTCTTATTTAGTTTCATTAGCCTTTCTAATTTAATACCATATTTTATTACATTAAAACTTAAATACTTGCACTCTGTTTCAAATCTTTTTATCTGTATTCTTATTTAGTTTCATTAGCCTTTCTAATTTAATACCATATTTTATTACATTAAATTAAATACTTGCACTCTGTTTCAAATCTTTTTATCTGTATTCTTATTTAGTTTCATTAGCCTTTCTAATTTAATACCATATTTTATTACATTAAAACTTAAATACTTGCACTCTGTTTCAAATCTTTTTATCTGTATTCTTATTTAGTTTTCATTAGCCTTTCTAATTTAATACCATATTTTATTACATTAAAACTTAAATACTTGCACTCTGTTTCAAATCTTTTTATCTGTATTCTTATTTAGTTTCATTAGCCTTTCTAATTTAATACCATATTTTATTACATTAAAACTTAAATACTTGCACTCTGTTTCAAATCTTTTTATCTGTGTTCTTATTTAGTTTCATTAGCCTTTCTAATTTAATATATTTCATTACATTAAAACTTAAATACTTGCACTCTGTTTCAAATCTTTTTATCTGCATTCTTATTTAGTTTCATTAGCCTTTCTAATTTAATACAATATTTTATTACATTAAAACTTAAATACTTGCACCCTACGGAGGGTGCATATATTTGCTAGTTTACAATAATATATATTTATCTATGTTGTGTTTGGCCATAAATTATAATCTTACCCCAAAAGGTGAAAGTTCCGTAAACACCGACATACCATCAGTCACCCATCCAGACGGATAATGATCCGAAACAATTATTTAATTTCTTTTAAAAAAGCCTTCATTCGTAAGTTTTTTTTTCTTACGTTAGATTTCAATTGGTTTAATGGTGCGAAAATGTAAACATTGATTTCGTTCATAATTTTCATTATCTCCGTAAGCTGGATATTTTCTTTTAAAATCATCAGGAGTTTTTATTTTTTTAATGTTTATCCTTTTTTTGAATGGTTAAAAAAATTTTGAAGATAATATTAAACTTTATTCAAGTTTCATTGTGTTAAATATAGGGGCAGGGCAAGCTTTACACGTTATAAGTATGGGGTATTCAACGAGGATCGAACTCGGTATTACAGTAGTAATGGATTTGCGAGACTAGCTTTCTAACCATTATACCACGATCGGACGCAATTAACATATCTTGACGGCCCTAAAATAAACGTTTCTTTTCTTTAACTACAAACGTATCAAATTACACGAACAATTCAACTTTTATATTTCTTTCCCACTTAGCCTTGCGTATACCCTATGCATGCAAACTAGCGTGTAGTGTAAATGGTTAGAGACGTAGGAAGAGGACTGTCTACCCAACGAGGCTCTTGCATTTCACATAGTGCTAATAGTACCCTTGATAAAGGTATGCATCCAACTACTCACCCTCCAGTTCGTTGATAATTTATATATGACTATATTTAGTATCTTTCTTTGTTTCATAGTATTTCCCATCGTGCGGAGACAGAACTAATGGTAATCTATAAAACATAAGTAATGTATAGCCTGGCATCGAATACTCACTAAATTAACATGATGGAAAGCATTTAGTCAAGTCAGGGTGAAAGCAAATCATTAGAGTCAAGCAATGATGTGCTTGCTCAATACTTAGATGGGTGACCATATATATATATATATTTTCGACGCATGAGGGTTCACACACACAATGAACACCCACACAGTGATTTGTTTATAGTGGTGAAGGCTTGTGTTGGACCATCCACACTTTTTGGCACAGTCGATAGGAAAGAATTGGTGCATCAAGGAATGCCACAAACCCAATCAACAACCGACCTCAGGAATTTTGAATTCAGAGTTATCCCTCTCCTAGACTGGTTACCTACCCAAGGCTGAAGGGCTCAGTCTGCCCTACTATTTAACCCATAGGATCAGGATGAGGTCAAGCCTTGTCATTCAATCCTTCAAGGCCATGAGCTGCAACTTATAACAGCTATTTTGGTTTCTACACTACTGTACATAAGTATTAGGCATCTAATAATTATGTAACACCACATCTGTACCACACACCTCTCAATTCCAGTGGAGATAGGAATAGTTCCATAATATTTCAGATTTTGAGAGTAGCAAAGTGTATGATGGACTCTCCCATCTATTTTGACGTATGAGTGTTCATACAATGAACATCCACACAGTGATTTGTTTATAGTGGTGAAGGCTTGTGTTGGACCATCCACACTTTCCCAAGGGTATTAACGCTATGTGAAATGCCAACAGCTTCGTCTAGGAATTGAACTCAAACTGACGAGCCCATGCGCCTCCAATATATATATATATATATATATATATATATATATATAAATAATTGTCTGAGCCCCATTGGCATCCCATTCTCCTTATCAGCTGATTGTGTGTTGCACCATTCTTCAAAATGTTAGGGGGGTAGGGTACTTCGCTAGGGGGTAGGGTACTTCAAGATCGTCATTCAAAATCCTGGCTTTCTACCAGATTTCGAATGCCTACAAGTGGTAAGTGTGTAACTATTTCAAGCAAATGATAGTATTATCAGTTAGAATGATTTGTGAATGTGATTAAGGGTGCGTCTTCCAGGTAGGGGAGGGGGTAGATGGGATGACTGCACAGGGGTGTGGGGTGTGTGAGTTAGTTGCATTTCTAACAAGCTTTTCTCTTTATTTCTTTGTCTATTTCCTTGGTCTATTTTCAAACTTATGTTTAATAGTAGTTGCAGTACTAGGTTAGTTGGTTTTATTTTATGGCATATCAACCCTTTTCGGGTCATTTGATGCCAGATCAAGTCATTTTGATATCCGGTTCCTTACAGTACCAGCTGTTTCTTAAATGGTCACCCATCTAAGTATTGAACAGGCTCATTGTTGCTTAACTTCTATTTTCTTGGTCTATCTTTATACCCAAGTTTAATAGTAGTTGTAGTACTAAGGTTGGCTGGTTGGTTGGTTGGTTGGTTTTATTTTACAGCATATCAACCCTTTTCGGGTCATTTGATGCCACGGAAGTGGTAAGTCGTGTTAAGCGCACGGCCGACTCAATCTGCGCAGGTAGTCTGGTGGGGATTTCGGAATAAAATATGATCTAAAGCAAATCGAAGTCTTGGGTTTTTATCTAAAAACTACCAATGACACAGGGCTTCTGATAAAGAGAAATCCCCAATGGAAGACCAAAGACGAAGTCCAGATGCTAGAAGAAGAATGTAAGATACCAAAGATGAGCAGAAATTTAATAGAAGTAAAGAAAGAGTATACAACACTACTCATACACTGAGTTGGCAAGGACCGGTATCGAACTAAGGACCTTGTGGTTTCTTGCCAAACGCTCTACCGACTGAGCTAACCCGATCCCTATTAGTAGTTGTAAAGTAAGTAAGTAAAGTCATCGGGGCGGCCTAATATCGGTATCGGCCATGCAGCGAGGGAGTCTATCCCCTTTTCACTAGCGCTAGACCAAGGAGATTGTTTTTTTTTAGCATCTGAGATGGAGCGCCACACCTACCATCAGCTCCTTACTTTACCACACAGGTCCCTGTGCTACTCATACGCTGAGTTGGCGAAGGTGGGTATTGAACTAGGAACCTTGTGGTTTCTAGCCGAACGCTCTACCGACTGAGCTAACCCGGCCCCTCTAAATAATAGTAGTTGTAGTACGTCTAAAAAAATGTATTTTTGTTAGTATTAGTAGTACCAAGTTTTAAAAAATGTATTTTTGTCATTAGTAGTAGTAGTAGTAGAAGCAAGTCTAAAAAAAAAAATATATTTTTCGTCAATAGATCTAGAGTTGATTATAAAGTACTTAACTTTTTCTTCCTCAAGTAAAAACTATTTATCTTTTTTTTCTTCTTTCTTTCAACCCAGACATTTTATTATGAATTATCTCATTATTAGATTTTTTTTCTTTTCTTTTCTTTTTTTTTTTGCTTCCCCCCACACACACACAATTTGCCATGAAATTCCCATCACAGTCACTTTTAAACACGTTTTTCATTTTTTTCTTCTTATCACTTTATATATATATATATATATATATATATATATATATTTTTTTTTTTTTTTTTTTTTTTTCCTGATTTATATTTACGTGGGTGAGTCAAAAGTTTTGCAAGATTTTGCTACGAGCTGATTTATAGCACATATATCACCGAGACAAACAAGATATACTGGACACTGTTGGAGAAGCAAGGAAGAACTCATAAGTGACATTCTCCTTTGGAAGCCAGCACATGGAAATGCCAGTGCTGGCCGTCCAGCAAAGACCATCTCAGCACGGATACTGGATGCTATTTAGAGGAAGCACCAGTGGCAATGAATAATAAAGAAGGTTGGCAAGAGATTATAATTAATAATACTAGCTATGTATTTTTTCCTGATTTATATTTACAAGGGTGAGTCAAAAGTTTTGCAAGATTTTGCCACGAGCTGATTTATAGCGCATATATCACCTGAGACAAACAAGATATACTGGACACTGTTGGAGAAGCAAGGAAGAACTCATAAGTGACATTCTCCTTTGGAAGCCAGCACATTAAATTATCGTACTGTGGAATATCCACAGGTCCTGCTAGTGTTACTAAAATATTGCAAAACTTTTGACTCTAGCAGTTAGATTTTAACTTACGAGTGAGAGAGAGTTAAATCAAGATTATTATACTTTTTACATATTGATCTATTTTGAAATAGCTCTTTAGTAAACATATCAAATGTAATAATTAGATAATCGCACTGTGGAATATCCACAGGTCCTGCTAGTGTTACCAAACTATTGCAAAACTTTTGACTCACTCTAGCAGATTTGAACCAAGAATCTAGTAATATTGATTTAGTTCCACAGAAGTGTCAGCCATTTTCTGCTCGCAGAACTGATTGAAAAAAATAGAGACAGAAGAAATCAGATTTTGGAAATGGTCTATCAATATATCAACTGTTGAGTCTCATTATTCTTATTTTATTTCCTCCTCCTCCTTCTTGTTGGATGGGAAATTTACATTAGTTGTCCCTTCCAACCCCTTCCAACCCCCTCCAACCCCCACCGCCCAATGGACACTGCTTGAAAGAAGAAGAAGAAGAAGAAATGAAAATGAAAGAACAAGATGAACAAGAACATGAAGGAAGAACAAGAAAAAGAACAACCTCACCTTCCCCCTTTGAGAGTGTTTGAAAAATAAAGAAGAAGAAGAAGAAGAAGAAGAAGAAGCTCACCTCTCCCCAATGGATACTGCTGGGAAGAAGAAGAAGAAAGGAAGAAGAAAAGAAAGGAAGAAGAAGAAAGGAAAGAAGAAGAAAGGAAAAGAAGAAGAAAGAAAAAGAAAGAAAGAAGACAAAGAAGATGAAGAAAAGGAAAAAGAAAAGAAGATGAAGAAAAGGAAAAAGAAGAAAGAAAAAGAACAAGAAGAAAAAAGTAAAAAAGGAAGAGAAAAATAAAAAAGAAGAAAATAAAGAAGAAGAAGAAGAAGAAGAAGACAAAGAAGACAAATAAAAGGAAAAGAGAAACAGAAAGAAAAAGAAAAAGAACAAGAAGAAGAAAAAAAAGTAAAAGGGAGAAGAAAAAAGGAAAAAAAAGAAAGAGAAAGAAACAAAAAGTCAGAAGAAGAGAAAGAAAGAAAGAAAGAAAGAATGATTATTTTGCAGATTGCCAAGGGTTGGTGGGGAGGAGGGGGGTGAAATGGTCAGAACAAAGAATGAAGTGGATCAAGAAAATAATTGGGGGGGGCGCTGCTGAGAAGAAGAACTATTGCCCCTTGTGGACATTATTGATGAGATAGGGAGAGGGAGAAAGAGAGAGAGAGAGATGGATGGAGAGAGAGAGGGGGAGAAGGAGAAAGAGAGAGGGAGGGGGGATATGGAAACACCCTCAAGAACATTATTGAGGAGATGCACAGGAGGAGAAAGAGAGACAGACAAAACCGAGAGAGAGAGAGAGAGAGAGAGAGAGAGAAGGGTGGGTAGAAGGAGAGAAAGAGAGTGAGAGAAGGGTGGGAAGGATATGGAAACACCTTCAAGAACCATTGCCCCTTGTGGACATTGTTGAGGAGATAGAGAGAGAGAGAGAGAGTGAGACAGACTTAGAGACAGAGAGAGCGAAAGAGACAGAGAGAGTGAGAAAGAGTGAAAGAGAGAGAGAGAGAGAGTGAGCAAGAGAAAGGAAGATGGAAACATCCTCAAGAACCATTGCCTCTCGTGGACATTATTCAGATGCACAGAGAGAGAGAGAGAGAGTTAGAGAGAGAGAGAGAGGGTAAGAGAGAGTGAGAGAGGGGGAGGTATAGATGGAAACACCCTCAAGACTTGAGTACATTATTGAGATGCACAGAGAGCGAGGGAGAGGGAGAGAGCAAGAGAGAGAGAGACAGACAGACAGAGACAGAAGAAGAGAGAGAGGGGGAGGTATAGATGGAAACACCCTCAAGCCTTCAGTACATTATTGAGATGCACACACACAGAGAGAGAGAGAGAGGAAGCAAGAGAAAGAGAGAGAGAAACCGTGAGAGAGAGAGAGTGGGGAGGTATAGATGGAAACCCCCTCAGGTCTTCACAGTCCATTCTGGTCCAACGCTGACACAAGTAATTTACAGTTACTTATATCCTTCGCCTCTGCGTTGTAGTGGATGATCGTACAGCCACTTGGCGACACGCTCGACTCATACTTGATTTTCTGGCGGAAGATAATAAGCTAAAAATGCAGATAGGAGTGGTCAGTGCCCCCGGGGGGGGGGGGTGTGAAAGGTGAACAAAAGAACCTTTCCTAAAAGAAAAATGAATGAGGCTGACCATCCGCACGTCCTTTGTTTCACGCTCTTGTCTCTTGGTCCTGATTTATTCGGCTAATGTTCGCCTTTTTACTTTTTGCTCCAGACTTATGGGGGCCCATTATTAGCTGGTGACAGGTATGTCATTATTGGAGATTTTACAAATATACAATAGAACTTAATATATATATATATATATATTATTTATATTTTTGCTTGAAGGCAATTATAAATGCATGTATCGCATAAAATTCGATAATTATAGAAAATAATCTTGACAAGTAAATCCCGCAAAGGATGGCTCGCTATGCAGAACACCTTACAGACTGTTTCGACTTTATTAAGTCTCTTCAGCGATGTATACTAACGACTCCCCTCCGACAGGAATCGAAACCGGGACTTCACAGGCATAGTCAGAGACCATATCCGTTCGGCCGCCGGTACATAGCGAACAATCCCTGCGAAATTAACCTTGTCAACGATACTATTACACGCCCCTGCCATAGTAGGCAAGTGGACGTTTATTTAGTAAACAAACCCGGCCGTAAGCTCTTCGGCGAAGTGAATAAGATTTTTTGGATGGGAGTCGTTAGTATACATCGCTGAAGAGACTTAATAAAGTCGAAACAGTCTGTACGGTGTTCTGCATAGCGAGCCATCCTTTGCGGGATTTACTTGTCAAGATTATTTTCTATAATTATCGAATTTTATGCGATACATGCATTTATAATTGCCTTCAAGCAAAAATATAAATATAATTTATTCAACATTGCTTCTATAAAAACAAACATCCAAAATCTTATATATATATATATATATATATATATATATATATTCTTACACACACACACACAACCTTGAGGTTTGTTTCACTGTCATTTATCCTTAAAGATTTATACACACACGCGCAACCACACACCTAAAAAATGCACAATGCTTTCTTTTCGATACACACACTTACAGCGTTCCATACTCACGCCGTAAAATAGAATATTTGACGTCATATTTCAAACTGTCTCCTATTGTCAAACTTCAAATTTTAAACAAACTGTGATAAAAAAATCTTCTGACGGTTGCCGCGTGTTTGGGCTGGACAATCGGGCATGACGCGGCAACCGTCAGCAGATCACTGCTACCATTCAGGTCAAGTCGAAGAGACGTAGAAATCTCGAAAATTTACCAGTCTAAATAAATGAAACCCAAAACAAACCACAGAGTCTTAAGATATTTATTCCTCTACTAACATATTGAAGAATAAGTTCCAATTACCGTCGAACTGGGAAGACAAGGTAGCACTTGAGTTTGTATTTGAGTTACAATCGTTCTCAATCTTCAGGTTCCATTTCTGTTCGCAGCGCCATATTGAAGTCAGTTAGTTCTACTTAGCTGCTGTTATTAAAACCAACAGTAGACTAACTGACTTCAATACATATTACGCTAACAATATCAGCATAATATGTATGTTAATGCTTCATACCTAAGCCCAAACCTGGTATAAGTATCTCCTACAACGGATACAAATACTAACATTCACCTCTAATAGATATATATATATATATATTATTATAATAAAATAAGATAAAAAGCATAAAAGTGCTCAATGGCTGAGTGGGTCTATAACCAAAAGTATCTAAATTATTTATTTATGGAGAGAGTTACTAAAAGATTCACATGGATCCCATGGAAAATCGGGGGGAAAACTGCCGATTCAACCTTGTTTAAGGTGTGAAGATTTTGTGTTGTGATATAATGTTTCAGTACGTGACCCACACACATACAGTATTGAGATCTGAAAAGTCCAAATACATTTTGAAATGAATCAGGTGGTAAGTGACATAGAAGACATTTATTAATATGTCTACACTTGGAAATCAATACACTTTTGGGGTTCAGCAATTTATTCTTTTTGGTCTCTTCCAAAAGACATCATTTTTCTTTCAGACAATTATTTTACACTCCTGATACACTTGGGCTTTTTTGACAGGACCCTATTTATTATAGAAGATTTAGCTGTAATGTTTATATATATATATATATATATATATATATATATATATTATTATATGCGTGTGTATGTATGTATGAAAATCATTAATATAAGCTCTTCTATACACTGGGGCTTCTTTTGACAATATTCCATTTATTATGGGATATTTAGCTGCAATTATATATATATATATATATATATATATATATAACATGTCCGGGTTAGCTCAGTCGGTAGAGTGTTAGGCTAGAAACCACAAGGTTTCTAGTTTGATACCATTTCTACCATTTTAAAAAAAATATTTCGTTTACCTGACGAATGCATTAGCAGGAAACCATTGGTTGTAAATATTGTTCCCATATAAATAAATAAATAAAAGATAAACCTTTTATTTGTTCATTCATTTATCTATATATATATATATATATATATATATATATATATATATAATATACCAAACTTATCGGTAAATCCTCGCGGTGAGAAAAAACCCAGCAAATAGTTTGATTGTAAAAATATACTACCAAACATCAACTGGGAAGAAAAAAATTTTTGGAAAAAAGAAAAGACCAAGATAATTGTACCAACAAAAAAATAATCTATTAGTACAATATTTTGGCCAAAAGAAAAAACAATTTATATGTATGTATGTATATAATATATATATATTATATATATATATATATATATATATATAAGATATGTATTCATACAAAACGCCAGGAGACTAAAGCTAATAAGTAAAAGTGCTCAATACCTAAGTAGAGAAAATAATAGATAAATCTAATAAAAGTTTCG
Organism: Doryteuthis pealeii; assembly: GCA_023376005.1. NCBI lineage: Eukaryota > Metazoa > Mollusca > Cephalopoda > Myopsida > Loliginidae > Doryteuthis > Doryteuthis pealeii. Next base: position 402,385 of record CM042175.1, read on the forward strand.
CTTAATGCTCTTCAGGGCTAAGATCTGAGTTAGATCTTAGCCCTGAAGAGCGTAGTGTCCAAAATAAAAATAAAAATTGTTATCTGCATCTGCGCAAGTGACTCTGCAGGCCAATTTTTGAATGACAGTCTTTGGTGCACTGAATGCACACAAACTGTGATGCTTTCTGGGGCTACTGGCTTTTCTCTCTTTCTGGCTCTCTTTTCTGTCGAGGCTACTCTCCACTCCGCCTCACCCCTCTCTGTGCCTTGCTTAACGTTGATGCCACTATTTTTTGCATCTACCTCCCATGTGTTTGTGTCAATATGGCATATCCTCATAGCTCTCCTGCAGACATCTTTAAATCATAGGTGTGGTCTACCAACCAATCGGGAGCCTTTTACTAATTCGCTGTACAAAAGATCAAAGAAAAACTTACTTTTTAATCTCACATGGCAAGCCTGCGAGTGTGATGGACTTTTTATATCCAGCATCAAGGTGGGTCCCCTTCACGGTCACATGAGTACCACCATCAACTGGACCTGTCTTTGGATGAAGACCAGAAATAGCTGGTACCTAAGGGAAAGAAAAGAAAAAAAAGATTTTATTACATTTTAGAAGATAATTTATCACTTTGAGAAGAGACATTAGCATGTGGAGGATTTTACCGTTCCTGCAGACTGTATCTATGTGTTGGCATGCTTCTGTCTGCGAACGATGGAGTTGTATCCAAAACTAGCCTTAACTTAATATAAGTCCACATGAACGCTAGGGTATCACATTCTGGCTTGGACTGACTTTTATTTTCTTTCTTTTTTTTTGCCTCTAGGGGACCAATTGGAGCATGGGAGGGAAAGTTTTAGGTCTAGAATTTGGATAATTCTAATTCATTTGAAAACGAGAAAACAAAAACAAAAACAAAAACAAAAAAAAAAAAACGACTGCAGACTGTATCTATAAGGAATGAAAAAGAAGGAGGACATTCCTTTTTCTTCATTTTAAAAAAATTGTTGTAGATATTTTGAATAATAATAAAAATATTTTGGAATTGACAGATTTAGAAATTTCTATTTATCAAATTAAAAAAAAGGATTTTCTGCGTTATTCAGACTCCGTCCTTCTTCAGGTATTTCTTGTCCAATTGGACACATGGCCTAGTGGATAATGTAGTTAGGTTAAAACAGTTCTAAGTGACAGTTATCTCTGGATTCCAGGTTCAATCCTGAGCAGCAGCAGTAACATAGAAAAATAATTAACACAACTCCTACCCCAGTTACGTTTAGTGGAATGAGAACAGGATACCCCCGTGGACTAAATAAAGGGTTAGGTTCAAAGTTCCGTGATGGCTCCCAATTACAACAAGAAAGTTCCCGAGTTCGAAAAGAAGGTTTCCGAGTCAGAGAAGGTTCCCAAGTTTGATAAGAAATACCTGAAGAAGGCCGGAGGGTATATCGGCCCAAACGTAGTACAAATAACAATGAAGATGGGAACAATAGTCCGAATAATGCAGATAAGAATAGTCTTTGTTCAAAATTGTTTAAAATTATTTGTACTTACCACATATTCATAATTGAAATCCGATTTGGCCGAAGTTATACTAGCTACCACCACTCGAACAAATCCAGCTCTGATACTGCTGCTACCCGTTCGACATACAATTCTGAAAGGAGGAAAAGTAATACAACAATATATATATGAATATTCATATGTATATACAAAACAAACTACAACTACAACAAATAATCCCACTGAAGACAATCACGGACATGGTCGAAAGTGCTTCGGAAAAGAATGTAGAGCACCTTGTCTACCACTTAGCCCACTGACACAAGAGAAATTACTCTATCCATCTATTTGAAAATGTCAACATGGTTTTAATAAAAAAAAAACATCAACATCCCATTAAACTAACCCTAAACCCCAACTCCCTCCTAGTTAAAATTAACAGTTTTATTACAAAATTTGTGGATTCTGTTTTTTCTGGGTCACCCTAATTTTCCGACCGATTTGCAAGTTTAGCCATATATATATATATATATATATATATATATCATTTTTTTCTTTTCTAATTCTATTTTCAGAAATGCCATGATGTTATTCTCGAGTGACCTTAATGTGAAACATGTCAAACACCTTTGACAGTTAAACACTTATTCATGGAATGCTGTTTTTTTGCTCACATCAGAAACCGTTATTTTAAAGCAAACAATATGAAAGATCTGTTTGAAAATGTCAACATGGAGGATATTCTCTCTTTTTTGAGGGAAATATGTTAGGCATGACATAACCCCAGAAGGGTTGATATGCCCTTTGAGGGAAATAAAATTATACCATTGAATATTGACATGAAACAAATCAATACCATACAACATAACACATTGTTAAAACCAATTACTAAATAGTATAAATATAAATACACAATATGTATTAATTCCTAAATGTTAGGCATGACATAACCCTGGACGGGTTGATATGCCGTTAAAATCAATAAACAAACTCTATCCATCTCAGTCTAGTTTATCTTTTAAAGACAATGACAGCTTTTCAAAATTTTGGAAGTTGAGGGTGTGTACAGTTAATATAAGGGCCGGGTTAGCTCAGTCGGTAGAGCGTTTGGCTAGAAACCAAAAGGTTCCTAGTTCGATACCCGCCCTCGCCAACTCAGCGTATGAGTAGCATAGGGATCTGTGCAGTAAAGTAAGGAGCTTATGGTAGGTGTGGCGCTCCACCTCAGATGCTAAAATAATCTCCTTGGTCTAGCACTAGTGAAAAGGGGATAGACTCCCTTGCTGCATGGCTGATACCGGCTTTAGGCTGCCCCGACGACTTTACTTTTACTTACAGTTAATTAATGGAATATGACATCCCCCTAACTCTGAGTTCCACGCATCACTGGAATTATCTAAAATAATTAACAAACCATTTAATCGCCCAGTAATCAACAGAGATTTGATTTATTCTTTTGTTTTGATTCAAAGAAAAGCGCATTTTTTTTCTTCTTTCGTTGCTTTTACACTACAACAACAGCAACACTTGATTATTAATGAAATTACAATTTATTACAAATGACAAGCAAGGCAACCAGCAATTGCCCGGGAGACAAACAGCTTATTTCGTAAGTAAAATTCTCATTGCATTTGTTTGTGTAATAGATAATAGACAGAGATGAAGTGATGCTGATAGCTTTTTGATTTAGTGTGCACTGGGATGCACATATTTGCTTTGAATCGCAGGTACAGGTACTAAAGAAAAAGTACCAGTAAATGTCAGCTACCAAAGAAAAAGTATCAGTAAATGGCAGGTACCAAATAAAAAGGTACCAGTAAATTGCAGGTACCAAATTAAAAGATACCAGTAAATAGAAATTACCAAAGAAAAAGGTACTACTAAATGGCAGGTACCAAATAAAGGGTACCAGTAAATGGCAGGTACCAAATAAAATGTACCAGTAAATCTCAGGTACCAAATTAAAATGTACCAGTAAATTGCAGGTACCAAATTAAAATATACCAGTAAATGGAAATTACCAAATAAAGGGTACCAGTAAATGGCAGGTACTAAGGAAAGGGTACCAGTGAATGGCATGTACCAAATAAAAATGTACCAGTAAATTGTACCAGTAAATTTTTATTTGGTACCTGCCATTTATTGGTACCTTTTTAAATGGCAGGTACCAAATAAAAAGGTATCACTAAATGGCAAGTACCAAATAAAGAGGTACCAGTAAATGGCAGGTATCAAAGAAAAGGTACTACTAAATGGCAGGTACCAAAGAAAAGGTAGCATTAAATAGCAGGTACCAAAGAAAGGATACCAGTAAATGGCAGGTAGCAAAGAAAAGATACTACTAAATGGTAGGTACCAAATAAAAGGTACCAAAGAAAGGGTACCAGTAAATGGCAGGTACTAAGGAAAGGGTACCAGTGAATGGCAGGTAGCAAAGAAAAGTTACCAGTAAAAAGCAGGTAGCAAAGAAAAGGGTAACAATAAATAAAAGGTACCAAAGAAAAAGGTACCAGTGAATGGCAGGTACCAAAGAAAAGGTAAGTCTCAAAGAAAAAGGTACCAGTAAATGGCAGGTAGCAAAGAAAAAGGTATTGACTTACTTTTGAGCTGGTACATATTTTGATTCTATAGGTTCGCAATGGGCACCCGCAACAGTTACGCCTCTTTTAATGTCCTTGAAGGTTTTACCCAAGTTTTCTCCAATAATAGTCAGCAGAGTGCCTCCTTCCACTGGACCTTTCGATGGGAAGAACTGAAGAAGAAAAAAAAAACAAACAGTCATTAAAATTATCCAAGAGTTAAAAACAGGATGTAAGACAAATATCAACAAATATAACTAATATATATATATATATATATATATATATATATCGATTTAATAAAGGAAAGAAAGTATAGAATGGATAATATAGGATATTTTAATCAATATTACTTACACGTGTTTTGGTCAGGAGTTTATCCATGTGTACATTATTCAAACTATAATTATTTTTAAATAATCAAATGAAATGAAATAATAATAATAGAAAAAATGTAGAAATGGGAAAAGGGGATAGACTTCCTCGCTATCTGGTTGATACTAACTTTAGGCCACCCTGACAACTTATTGCTATTGTTATATCACTTCTTGCGAGCTTATCACACAAGCATTAGGTGGTGGTCGTTCACTGGAGTCTTGAGTGACAGCAAGTCTCCTCAAGTCTCCAGGACTCTTCTGAGTATTCTTGCCGATTTTAACAATTCTGTGTTCCATTTTTCAATTCCTCCAGTCTTTTTTTGTTTTACGGCATATCAACCTCAGTGGGTCATTTAATGCTGATAAAGTTTTGAAATAAATTAATTCTTAATGGATACTCAATTTTTTTTATAAACACATTTTTCTAGCTAACCACTTCAGGTCAGAGAGGACCAGAGAGCAATGGTGACGAAAGGCTGATCCACATTCTCAAACCTCTAGAACTGGAACCTCACCATCAGAGAGAGTTTAACGTCATTCCTAGAACATGAAGACCCTTCGCCACTGCCTTCTAGCACCCATATGATAAAAAAGTGTTGGAGGGCTTGCCATAAGAGCAATATGGTTGAGACAATCATATAAATGCTAGGGCTTGATGAAACCAGCCGATTGATCGTAAGGCACCTCTCCAACCGCCTGTCTGGCCTAAGTAAGGGCCTAAGTGGAGTTTTGCATATCTCGAACTGCTCAGCCACCAAGATACCGTCCTTAAGCATCATGAGTTACCACCCACATATTCAGTAGTAATGGATCTGCAAGACTAGCTTGCTAACCATTACATCACGATGAGACGCCTTTAATATTTTGAATGCAAAAACAAAACATTTCTTAAAATAAACAAACATTGTAATATCTGAATTCTTAATTACTTTTTTTGAAAAATTTGATAAGAATTTTCTAAATTATTTTCAAATCTATAATAAAAAGGGTTGGGTCTTGTCCTATAAGGTTGGGGCAATCCTATAGGTGCTAGGGCTTGACATGACCAGCTGATTGATCAAAGGTGGCCTCTCCACTCATCCATCTAGCCTAAGTGAGTGTCTAAGTGGAGTGTTGCATGTCATGGACTGCTCATCCACCAGTGTCCAAGTAAGTATCTATCTTTTCACTTTCTTTCATTTTCAATCTGTGGTCCGCTGAGTCAGTGAAAAAAAAATCCAGTGTTGAATTTGCAGTTGTTGCTGCATTTTACGTAACGTTCAAACCTACAAATCTGCAGTGGATAATGGCACTTCAAGCGAGGAAGACCAGGGGGCGGTAGAGTAGCGGTTGGAAATTGCCAAAAAGTCTGCCAAGACGCGTTTAATTCATTCCAATGTGGCAAAAGGTGAAGCCCAGCATAAAATAGGTAAATAAAACCGACTGATTTATAACTGACAAGTTCATTTTGTTTATTCCGAGAGAGAAAAGGGGGGAGTGATACAGAGAAAAGAATCGGGAAAAAAGGATTAAAAAAAGATGGCAAAACAAAAGAGAAAGTTCAAATAAAGTAGATTTTTGTGACTAATATTTTACAAAAAGATTTTTTTTTTCTTTCTTTCTTATGAGTTTATTTATGTGTATCAACAAATTATTTCACAGAAAATATTTTCTAAAAGATATACTTTATTACTCCCCCCCCAAAAAAAACAAAATTATATATATATATATATATATATATATATATATATATTATATATATAAGAGGAGAGAGAGAGAGAGAGAGAGAGAGAGGTAGTGAAAAAAAAGAGAGAATTAAGATTCTTTTTACATAGATGATAAAAAATTGGCATTTTCAAATAGCATATATATATATATATATATATATATATTATAAGTAAAGAAATAACAAAAGACTTAGAGATTTAGCTTTATAGTCTATTTCAGGGAGCTTAGACAAAGCTCCCTGAAATAGACTATAATGCTAAATCTCTAAGTCTTTTGTTATTTCTTTACTTATATATATTTGCTCTGTGACTCTAACATTAAGAGCACACATTGAGCTCTCAAACTGCGACAGGTTTTTTTAAATAAAACTCTTGTGTCGTAAGGAAGATTTATTCTCTGGACTTTTGGATTATATATATATTTTTTGTGACTGTATATATATATTATATATATATATAATATTCAGTCTTTTGTGTGTGTGTGTATATATAATTATATATATATATATTATATATGTTCAGGCCTTTTGTGTGTATATATATATATATATATATATAATATAGTTAGCCTTTTGTGTGTGTGTATATATATATATTATATGTGTGTTGTGTGTTGTATATATATTCAGCCTTTTGTGTTGTATATATATATATATATATATATATATATATATATATATATATTATGTGTGTATGTATATATATATATATATATAATATATATATGTATATATATATATTATATTATTCAGCCTTTTGTGTATATATATATATATATATATATATTTTCACCTTTTGTGGTGTATATATATATATATTCAGTCTTTTGTGTGTGTATATATAAATATATTTAGCCTTTTGTGTGTGTGTATATATATGTATATATATTTAGCATTGTGTGTGTGTGTGTGTGTGTAATATATACATATATATATACACACACACAGATAGACACCATAAAAATTGATTAATATGATTCCATAAAAAGTGGGGCTAGAAGTTTTATAGCAATGGAATGTTGTTGACTGCAATGCACTAATTTTTTTTTGTGGCTATCAAATTCGGATCAATAAGATCTTTTTTCATTTTTAAAATATCAAAATATTCCATACTTAACTCTAAGAAATAAAAGACAAACATTATATATATATATATCTTATTATAATGGAGATTGTGTGTTTTTCTGTCTGTAACCGAAACTATATTACTAATCGAGTCACAATTCACATAGTTATTTACATCACATTCTCCATGATTTTATTCATATTTAAACCTCAATAATTAATAAAATTGTTTTTTTATTATTAATATTGTTGACCATATCTACATACTAATAACATGCAATTGTATTTATATATACAAAAATGGCGGTTTTTGCAGTGTGAATGGGAAGGTTTAATTTGCATATTGATATCAAAAAATTTGATTTTAATAAATATGTGCTTAGTATTATTGATTTCTAATTGTTTTGGTTTTATCTTAATGAATATGAGCAAATCTCGGGGATAAATCTTAAAAGAAATCCATGAGCAATATTAACAGTAATTCTATTCTTTACTTCTAATTTAACTAAATAGTTAAATTATGAAAATTTAGCAATGAAAGACAGGAGTGAAGAAAAAGCAAGTTTTAGTTGTTCCCCCCTCTGTTTCAAATCTTTTTTATCGGAATCTCATTTAGTTTCATTAGCCTTTCTAAGTTAACATAATATTTTATTACATTAAAACTTAAATACTTGCACTCTGTTTCAAATCTTTTTATCTGTATTCTTATTTAGTTTCATTAGCCTTTCTAATTTAATACCATATTTTATTACATTAAAACTTAAATACTTGCACTCTGTTTCAAATCTTTTTATCTGTATTCTTATTTAGTTTTCATTAGCCTTTCTAATTTAATACCATATTTTATTACATTAAAACTTAAATACTTGCACTCTGTTTCAAATCTTTTTATCTGTATTCTTATTTAGTTTCATTAGCCTTTCTAATTTAATACCATATTTTATTACATTAAAACTTAAATACTTGCACTCTGTTTCAAATCTTTTTATCTGTATTCTTATTTAGTTTCATTAGCCTTTCTAATTTAATACCATATTTTATTACATTAAAACTTAATACTTGCACTCTGTTTCAAATCTTTTTATCTGTATTCTTATTTAGTTTCATTAGCCTTTCTAATTT
>CM042175.1:413217-440717 GCA_023376005.1 Doryteuthis pealeii
CGATTAATTTAAAAGTAACCCTGAAGAATCTATCGATGAAACTCGAGTAGGTTACTCATTTCCATTCTTCAATAAATATATATATATATATATATATATATACATTTTATTTTATTTTATTTTTTATTTTTTATTCCTTTACTTTAATTCTATTGTTATTTTTATTTCTTTATTTTTATTTCTATATTATTTTGTTATCTTTCTTTTTCTTATTTTTAGCCTTTAAATTCTGCTCATTTTGTATCTACACTCTTACAACTATTTCCCCAAGGAACCTGTCCCCCATCTAAGCCACACCTCATCCAAAACATAGACCTCCCCGCCTCATCCAAAGAAACTAACCCTACCCATTCCAAAATAAGACACCAACCCTCCCTCCCCTAAATTGATAGATTTAAAAGAGATGTTACTTTGGGAAATTCTCAGTAAGAGTCATGTTCTTGTGATTACCTGAAGATGCCATATTAATACGGTTGAAATAAATTATTGTAATGAAGCAAGTTTAGAGTTTTTTCTTCATTTACTAAATATATACATATATATATATATATATATATATATATATATATATATATATATTATAATAGAGAGAGAGAGAGAGAGAGAGAGAGAGATAGATAGATAGATAGACCAAGAATATCTCTTTTTTTTTCACTTTCTCCTGTGACAATATTTTATATTTCCTGGCACTAGTTTGGCTTGAGGTAAATACACCGAAAAACACTTTATCGAGGAGGGGGGGATAAAACCCGAGAGAGAGAGAGAGAGAGAGTGAGTGAGTGAGAGTGAAATGAGTTTTGGTGCTCAACCAAACGCAAACAATGACAAGGAATTCAGTTTCTGGCAACCATGCGTGTTTACTCGAAAAACATGCAAGAAAGAGAAAAACCAAACAAACAAAATACAAAGCCCCCCCCCCGAAATCGAAACAAGAAATTTGATCAGTTGCAAATAGAAGAAACTTCTCAATGAATGCCATATCATATATACCACACACAGACATATATATAATATATATTACATGTGAGTATATATATATATAAATACAAATATCTCATCATATTTGTATGTGTATACATATATATATATATTCCATCATATACATCTATAACTATATGATATCACATATGTCTCATCATATTGTGTGTGTATATATATATATTATATATATATATATACTATATCTCATAACATACATTTCTATATCTATAGAGATATCACATATGTCATTATATCTGTCTGTGTATATTATCTATATATATATATATATATATATACATATATCTCATAACATCATTTCTATATCTATAGAGATATCACATATGTCACATTATATCTGTCTGTGGTGTTATATATTATTATACATATTCTCATAACATACATATCATACCATATATCTCTATATATATATATTATACAATATATTCATAACATACATACATACATACATACATATATATATATAATATTCTCATAACATACATACTATATATATATTACATTATCTCATAACATAACATACACATATATTCATAACATACATAACATACCATATATATATATACATATATCTCATACATACTACATAATATATATATATCCATATATCTCATAAAATACATAATACATATATATAGATACATATATCTCATAACATACATACATACATATATTTATAACATATATCTCACTAACATACATACATACATATCTCATATATTACATATATATATATATCATATATCTACATAACATACATACATATATATACATATACATATATCTCATAACATACATACATATATATACATATAATTCATAACATACATACATACATAATATATATATATACATATATCTCATAACATACATACATACATATATATACATATATCTCAACATATACATACATATATCATATATTATATTAGTTCATAACCTACATAATATATATATATACATATATCTCATAACATACATCATATATATATATACATATATTCTCATAACTATATACTATACATAACATACATACATATATATATTATACATATATCTCAATACCATATCATACATATATGATATATAACATATACATAACTCATAACATACATACATACATATATAGTATACATATATCTCATAACATACATACATATATATATATATACATATATCTCTAACATACATACATATATATATATAATAACATACATATATATAATATATATTACTCTCATAACTACATACATATATCTCATAACATAATCCATACATATATATATCATATATCTCATAACATACATACATACATATATATATACATATATCTTCATAACTACATCATCATATCTATATACATATATCTCATAACATACATACATACATATATATATATACATATATCTCATAACATACATAACATTATACATACATAAATAATATATATAACATATATCTCATAACATACATACATACATTATAATACACATATCTCATAACATACATACCTATATATATATACACATATCTCATAACATACATATATTATATATATACACATATCTCATATACATATATATATATATATATCACATATCTCATAACATACATATATAATTATTATTATATATATACTATATATATATACACATATCTCATAACATACATATTATATATATATATATATATTATATCACATTATCTCATAACATCATATATATATATATACATATATAAACATACATACATATATATATACACATATCTCATACCATACATTATAATATATATATATATATATATATACACATATCTCATAACATACATACATATATATATATATATATAAATATATCTCATAACATACATACATACATATATATACATATATCTCATAAGATACATACATATATATATATACACATATTCATAACATACATATATATATATACACATATCTCATAACATACAATATATATATATATACCCACATATCTCATACATTACATACATAAATCATATATACACATATCTCATACATAATACATAAATAATATATACACATATCTCATACAACCTCCATATATATATATATACACATATCTCATAACATACATATATTATATATATATAAACACATATCTCATACATACATATACATATATATATATATACACATATAACATACATCATATATATAATTATACACAATATTCATAAACATACATACTATATATATACAATATATCTCATAACATACATACATACATATTATATACATATATCTCATACATACATACATACATATATATATACATATATCTCATAACATACATACATACATATATATATACATTAATCCATAACATAACATTACATATCATATATATATACATATATCTCATAACATACATAACATATATATATATATACATATTCTCATAACAATACATCATCTATATTACATATATCTCATAACATACATGCACATAATATATACACATTCTCATAACATACAATATATATTTTTAACATATCTCATAACATATATACATATATATATAATACTATAATCTCATAACATACACAATATATTATACAATACTCATACATACATACATATGGATACATATATGTATATGAATCCATCTCAACAGACACTTGCACACACGTATATACCACACACACACACACACACACACACACCTAAACAGACATGTGTGCACACACACACACACGTGTAAACAGACATGTGCATACACACACAGACAGACAGACAGACACACATCTAAATATACATGTGCACACACACACACACACACATCTTAAACAGATATATGTACACACACAAACACACACATAAACAGACACACACACATCTAAACAGACACCTGCACGCACACACCTAAACAGACATGTGTATACATAACACACACCTCTATATATATATATATATATATTATATATATATATATATATATGTTATGATATACATAAAAATATCAACTCACAAAGGTTGCAAGCAAATCCAGTTAATTTTGTCAGAATTTTTTTGGGGACAGTGTTTAATTGTATAGTGTAGACATTTTATTTCTTTTCCTTTCTTTTATCAAATGCTTCAATTGCCTTGTACTNCATATAGTCATCATAATACATTTCTATATCTTATAGAGATTCCACATAATGTCTCATTATACTCTGTTCTGTGTTATATGATGGATATGTATGTATATAGTATATTTTAATACATGATTATTCTCTTTGAAATGAACAGTGACCAGTGTGTTATATCTATAGAGATATTCACGATGATGTCACATTATAAGTCTGTCTGTGTGTATATACTATAGCTATACATATATCTTCATAACATAAACATATATCATATATCTCATAAACATACAGGACATTAATATAGTATATAATAATATCTCATAAGCATACATACATATATATAATATTACATATATCTGCCAGTACAATAGCAACTATATATATATACAATGTTATCTCATGAACATACTACATATATATATACCCTATACATATATCTGCATAACATCATACATATATATATACATTATCCTCATACATGACGATACATGCATGACCATATATAATATACGATGATATCTCAATAACATACATACATTATATATAATATATAATATATCTCAAGACAACATACAGTACATACTATATATATACAGCGTAATATCTCATAACATACATACGATACCAATATTAAATACATATATCTCATAACATACATACATATATATATATACATATATCTCATAACATACATACATAATATATTGATAGTATACATGATATTCATAACATCACGAGACATATATATACATATACATATATCGTCATAACATGACATAATATATTAGCATATATCTTCATAAACATACATACATACAGTATATATATATGATGCATATATCTTGCATAACATACAACATCATATATATAATTATAATCTCATAACATACACTACATATATTTATTATGTTGATAAATATCTCGATAAACATAGCATACATATATTAGTATATACATGATCTATCTCATAGACATACACATATAAATATATATACATACTAGTCTCATAACATGATATACATAGTACTCATAACATACATAAATATATATATATTACATGATAGTCTCATAACATACATACATTATATAGAATATTGACAGATGATCTCATACAATACATCATATAATAATATATAAGTACATATATCTCATAACAATACATACATAATATATATATATATCATATAATCTCATAAGCATACATACATTATATATATTTATATTATCTCATAACATATCATACATATATCTTATATATACATATATTCATAACATACCATACATATATCTCATAAAACATACATAGCAACAATATATATATACATATATCTCATAACATATCCCATACATACATGATATATAGTACATATACCGCATAACATACATACATCATATATAGTATAACATTATCTTCATAACAATACATACATACATATATATATATACATATATCTCATACACATACATACATCTATATATATATTTACATATATCTAGCATGAAATTGCGATAATAGGTATTATTATCAATATATCTCATAACATACATCATATATATATATGTACACAGTACTCATAACATACATACATATATATATATAGGCACCGATAGTCTCATAACATAAACATATAGTTAATTATTTAAATATGTACACTATTCTCATAACAAAATAGTATATATTTATGATGTGTGTGATGGTTAGCATCACATATCTGCATAACATACATATAGGGTATTATTATTATATGATGGAGGTATATTATATATATATATAGTGCTAGCATATCTCAATAACATACATATATAGTTATATAGTATATAATATAAATAAGGCACATACGTCAAGACGATACATATATATATTATATATGCACATCCATCTCATATACATACATATCATATATATAAGTATGAATACGGTGGGCCCCCAAAAAACCCAGTTAGAAAATTTCAGTAAACTACATATATAGCAATATAAGTATATTGTATATATATATTAGACACATATCCTCATAACGATATTGCATACATATAGTACTATATATAGTATATGCATTATCTGCATAACAATACATACATGACAGGTATATATAGCATATAATCTGCATTAAGATAGCATACATTATATATTTAAGTCTCATAGTCTCTAACATTACATAGTATATATATGAAGCGACAGGGTAGTCTCCCATAACTGAATACATATATATATTATACAACCCTATGATCTGCATAACATAGCGATAATAAAGTATATATACACATATCTTCCATAAATACATACATAAATATAGTGGAGTAATTGATCACATATCTGCAATAACATCTACATACATATATATATAGTATAACACAATTCAAACATAACATATAATTATATATGTTATATATGACAGCATATCTCATCAACATACATATGATGTAGCGTGGACTATATATAATAACATATGTCATAACATAGCATACTATATATTATATACACATATCTCAATAACATACATACATATATATATACATAGTATCTCCATAAACATACATACAGTACAATATATATTAATACATATAATCTCAGTAACAAGACATACATAGACATATATACTATTATAGATATCTCATAACATACATACATACATATATATATACATATACATATACATACATACATACATATATATATACATATATCTCATAACATAACATACATAATATCTATATATACATATAATCTCAATAACATACATATATATATACATATATCTCATAACATACATGCATATATATAGTATAATCATATATTCATAACATAATACATATATATATAATTACATATATCTCATAACATTACATCATACATATATATATACATATATGTCTCATAACATACATACATATATATATACATATATCTCAATAAACACTACCATACATATATATACATCATATCTCAATACATACATATATATAATTTACAACATATTCATAACATTATATCATATATATATAATACTCATATCTCATATACATACATACATATGGATACATATGGGATAACATATATGTATATGAATCACATCTAAACAGACACTTGCACACACGTATAACACACACACACACACACACACACACACACACCTAAACAGACATGTGTGCACACACACACACACGTGTAAACAGACATGTGCATACACACACACAGACAGACAGACAGACACACATCTAAATATACATGTGCACACACACACACACACACATCTAAACAGATACATGTACACACACAAACACACACATAAACAGACACACACACATCTAAACAGACACCTGCACGCACACACCTAAACAGACATGTGTATACATACACACACACTCTATATATATATATATATATATATATATATATATATATATATATATGTATGATATACATAAAAATATCAACTCAAAAGGTTGACAGACAAAATCATTAATTTTGTCAGAATATTTTTTTGGGGACAGTGTTTAAATTGTATTAGTGTAGACAATTTTAATTCTTTCCTTTCTTTTATCATAATGCTTCAATTGCCTTGTACTTAAACCTTGCCTGAGGGTTAATTGGATTTTGTGACAAACACTTAACTAAAGATCAAAGGTTACACCAGCCAATACTTTTACAATTAAATATTTTATATATATATACATATATACACATACATACATATATCTACACATGCATTTATCAGACTGTCTAATGAATGCACCACACATTGAAACTCAGAGTTACAGAAATTTCCAGAATATATATATATATATATATACACACACATACATACATACACACATAATGTAATCCTATATATATATAAATTCAAGAAAGAATAAAAATACATTGTTACCGTATTAATATCTTTTTATTTATTCCAAACTGCATTGTGATAGCCTTCTAAATCAACCTCCTAACCAATATATATATATATATATATATATATAGTCTGATAATCCTATATATATATATATATAAAGTGTTGTTATGGGTACAATGGGATAAATTTAAATATTTTTTTTAAAAAGAAGGAAAATATATTGTTAAAAAATTTTTTTTTGATTTAAAAAAAAATTTTTTTTGATTTAAAAAAATAAATTTAAATTTAAAAAAAAATAAATTTTCTTTTCATTTTTTAAAAAATTAAAATTAAAATTAAAAAATTTTTTTTTGATTTAAAAAATAAATTTTTCTTTTCATTTTTTAAAAAATTAAAATTTTTTTAAAAGTTTTAATATATGTATATCAATTTGAATTAATATTATGATATATGAAAATAATGATAATAATAAAAAAAAACATAATCCATTTTACGGACCTTTTTAAAATATATATATATATATATATATATATTTGGAGAATATGTGCTTTTTAAATTTTAGTCAGACCTAATTTTTGAAAGTTAATTCATTTATGTTTAATTAGGCGGGATTTAAACTACTTAAATGTGAGGCTAAACAAATCGAGAAAAATCAATCTCTGAATATATATTTCGACCTAGATTCAGAGATTGATTTTTCTCGATTTGTTTAGCCTCACATTTAAGTAGTTTAAATCCCGCCTAATTAAACATAAATGAATTAACTTTCAAAAATTAGGTCTGACTAAAATTAAAAAGCACATATTCTCCCAAATATACTGTCGGCTGAAAATAGAAAAAAGTTGTTTATATATATATATATATATATATATATGTAAAAATGGAAAAGGAATTGAATCCGACAATATGAGGAAAAATGAGTAAAGAAAAGAAATGTAGATGGATAAAATGAATTTAATCAATATCACATTAATCGATATCACTTACACATGTGTTTCGGTCAGTTTTTCACACTATATATTTTCACACACATAAACTGACCGAAACACATGTGTAAGTGATATCGATTAATGTGATATCAATTAAATTCATTTTATCCATCTACATTTCTTTTCTTTACTCATTTTTCCTCATATATATATATATATATATATCAATTTGAATTAACCAAAATAAAATATAAATATTTTAAAAATCATTGTTGTTTAGCATCACATGATAATCCTATATATATATATATATATACACAGATATATTTGGTCCGATGATCCTATATAAATATATATATACATATCAATTTGAATTAACCAAAATAAAAATAAAATATTTTAAAAATCATAGTCGGCTAGCATCACATAGGAAACTATCCATTCGAGCAGGATCATTTATGGATCCTGGATAGTAAGAAACCTTCACGTGTAGACAATAATCCTATAAATCATATATCAATTTGAATTAACCAAAATAAGAAAAGAATATTTTCAAAATCATTGTCAAACAGGATCATTTATGGATCCTGGATAGTAAGATACCTTGACATGTAGACAATAACAAACAAAGAACAAAAACTGAAAAGGAACAAAAAACAATATATACATATATACATATATATATATAAAAGAAGTGCTACTCACGTTTGTTATTTTCACTCCACGGCAAATTTCTGTATTTGGGAACCATTTGAACGAAGAATCACACTGAGATTTAATGCTGCATTTATTTTCACACCAACCACAGTTATAAATTTCATCCATTGTCAAACAGAGACCACAGGTGTCTGCCATTGAGTCGCACTTGTACATCTTCACTGCAAAATGAAAATTGAAGCCATTGTTGGAATTCACGTGGAAAGAATGGCGGGAATCGGTAAGAGATCATTTATTTCGATTTGCTCGTAGAGAAATGCATTCCAACACTTAAATTGTCAAAGAGAGAACCGAAACCACTTACAACCTCTGGTCTACACCAAGAGGCAGACTTGAGCCAATAAATATTATTAATATATCTCCTACACAGGTATACAATAAATAATTAACTGCTCTAAAGACATGTTTGTTAGGAGTGTCACATGACAGGCCCAGAAACCCATTCTTGATCTATTAGAAACACCGGTATACAAGAGGCAGCTTGAGCCAATAAATATTATTATATTTCTCGAACACAGGTATATAATAATAATTAACTGCCCTAAAGATATGTTTGTTATGGGTGTCACATGACAGGCTCAGAAACCCATTCTTGATCTTTTAGAACCACCAGTATACAAGAGGCAGACTTGAGCCAATAAATATTATTAATATATCTCGAACACAGGTATACAATAAAAATTAACTGCTCTAAAGACATGTTTGTTAGGAGTGTCACATGACAGGCTCAGAAACCCATTCTTGATCTATTAGAACTACTGGTATACAAGAGGCAGCTTGAGCAATAAATATTATTAATACTTCTCGAACACAGGTATATAATAAATAATTAACTGCTCTAAGACATGTTTGTTAGGGGTGTCACATGACAGGCCCAGAAACCCATTCTTGATCTTTTAAAACCACAAGTATAGAAGAGGCATACTTGAGCAAATAAATATTAATTCTTCTACATTCTCACTGGGCACCCCCTTTTTTCTTGGCCTTGTGCCACAGCTAAGCTTAGTTCATAACTATATCCAAATTATTCATTTATATTCCCTTTTGGTTTATTATTTCCCTTCTTCGTCGGTTAATTTAAGGTCCTGATTTTATTGGAACACGACAGAGATTTCTTCTTTTATTTCCTCTACGCCATTTTCATTTGCCTAGCCCCCAAATACGTTTTTTCCCCTTTTCTCTTGAGCTTGTTCTAGCAGTTATTACCTGTTCAAGATCAACAGGTCGGTCAGTCAGGCTCACCACTCCATCACTAAAAAAATCACCCACACCCTCCAATGCTCCACCACCCACCCTAGAGCTGAACAAAAGGGAACGATAGGAATTTTTATTGAACGTCTTTTTTTTTTTCTTTTCGTTACGTTGTAAATTAGCAATTATAACCATTGTGCCGAACTAACATGGAAGTCTCCATCGCTGCTTCAAGATTCAATCATTGATTCTATGTTCGGTAAAAATTCTTTACCCGGAACTTCATCTAATTGTTCGATGATTCACATTGGTTAAGTGGGCAATAACATTTTTTAAAGCAATCACAGCAGCAGCAGCAGCAGCAGCAGTGGCATTCCATCCCATAATATCTGTTCGTGATCACGATTGTTGCTTTTAGTCCGCGGTTTTTTTCTTGTTTGAGTCACTCCATAAAAAGAAGAAGAAGGATCTTTTAGACGTTAACAGTTAACTAATTCTTCGTGACAACAAAGACGGTCTTTGTATGGGTGAAACGTGTGGGTGAACAAATTGACCCACAGAACACTGCCCCACCCCCACCTCCTTATCACCAACGCCAGATCGCGGCCCCCAAATAACAGAAAATGTAAAAAAAAAAAAAAATTTTTTTAAACAAAAGGGCCGGGTTAGCTCAGTTGGTAGAGCGTTCGGCTAGAAACCACAAGGTTCCTAGTTCGATACCGGCCTCGCCAACTCGGCCTATGAGTAGCACATGGATCTGTGCGGTACAGGAGCTGATGGTAGGTGTGGCGCTCCACCAGGGACGCCAAAAAACAATCTCCTTGGTCTAGCGCTAGTGAAAAGGGGAGAGACTCCCTAGCCGAACGCTCTACCGACTGAGCTAACCCTGCCCTTTTTTTTTCTTTTTTTTTTTACATTTTCTGTTATTTTGGGGCTGCGATCTGGCGTTGGTGATAAAGAGGATTAGCTCAGTCGGTAGAGCGTTCGGCTAGAAACCACAAGGTTCCTAGTTCGATACCGGCCCTCGCCAACTCGGCCTATGAGTAGCACAGGGATCTGCGCGGTAAAGGAGCTGATGGTAGGTGTGGCGCTCCACCTCAGACGCCCAAAAACAATCTTCTTGGTCTAGCGCTATTGAAAAGGGGGATAGACTCCCTCGCTGACTGGCTGAGACCGACTTTAGGCCGCCCCGACGACTTTACTTTACTTATATTAGGCATACCCAATTTGTTCGTCTGCTTTTAATTTTAAAAACGAAGTAAAATTAATTAAATGGATTATTTAAGGTGAAATTTTTGTTTAAGTCGAAAAGTAGTAACATAATGAGCATCAGTAAAAATTAAAAAAAATTAAAAAAAGGCATTTTATCAGGCCCGCCGACGGTACTTAAATTTGTTTGTTAAAACGTACGAAACGCGAGACGTTCCGATACTATTTAGATTTGAATAACAAGTTAAGCTTACTAAGTCTTCATGGACTTGACTACTGTAGGTTAAAAAAAAAAGTCATCGGGGTGGCCTAGAGTCGGTATCATCCAATCAGCGAGGGAGTCTATCCCCTTTTCACTTGCGCTAGACCAAGGAGATTGTTTTTGCGTCTGAGGTGGAGCGCCACACCTACCATCAGCTCCTTGCCTTACCGCACAAATTCCTGCGCTACTCATACGCTGAGTTGGCGAGGGCAGGTATCGAACTAGGAACCTTGTGGTTTCTAGACGATCGCTAACGGTATCATCCAATCAGCGAGGGAGTCTATCCCCTTTTCACTAGCGCTAGGCCAAGGAGATTGTTTTTGCGTCTGAGGTGGAGCGCCACACCTACCATCAGCTCCTTGCCTTACCGCACAAATTCCTGCGCTACTCATACGCTGAGTTGGCGAGGGCCGGTATCGAACTAGGAACCTTGTGGTTTCTAGACGATCGCTAACTGTAGGTAGGTTACAAAACTATTGCCAGAAGTAACAATTCCAAACCAAGCATCTGATGATCCGTTAGGAGAAACCTAAGTAGATATTTTCTGACTCATTAGGCTTACTTTATTATTTGTTAGCTATACTTCTTGCATTGAGTGATAAACATTTGAAAGCAATTCTCTTGATTGGGTGTAGCAATTCCAAACCAAACATTGACGATATCTTGAAAGGCAAACTTCACTTTCACAAATCCCACTAAACCTTTCGGTAATTTATGAGGAAGTGCTTCCCGGTCTTCTGCCTCAAAATCCGTAATTCTTGTTTATTTATCGTAATTTGTCGTAATTCTTGTTTATTTATCGTAATTTGTCGTAATTCTTGTTTAGATATGAAGATGGATATATAGTTTGGAATAGACTGAGATAGATTGATAGATAAACAAACAAAATAATATAGACAGATATGAACAAATGAAGATAGATATTTTCGACAAGTAAATGTATTTGGGGGGGGGGGGTTGCTTCTTTTTTTGTCGTAATTCTTGTTTATTTAAACTAAAAACAAGACATTAAACAAACATGAATAAAAGAAAATCTTAGTATTTAAAGTAATATAGATAAATATGAACAAATCGAGATAGATAGGTAGATGGATAGTTTTGAATAGACTGAGCTGGGTCGTTATTTTAATAGTCACCGGGCAGCAACTCTTGAGGCAGGAGACCGGGACGCACTTCCTCATAAATTACCCAAAGTTTCTGTTAATGTTACGTTCTTTGATAATGTTTTTGAAAATAAATATGTTGGTTAAATTTGTTTTTGTGCACCTTACGCCACTCATCCAGGAATATAACACGGAAAGATAAATTTTGTTTTACATCTTTTTCTTGGAGATTTCGTTCTGGCTAACAAGTATTGAACACAATAATAATATGGCCCGCGCTTATTATTTTTTCAATTATCCGGCCCACCGTGAAAAAAGTTTGGTGATCCCTTGTTTAAAGCATTTGGCTGTTGATACACATTCATTCTGGCTAGCAAGTATTGATAATGTGGCCCGCACTCGTTATTTTTTCAATTATCCGGCCCACAGTGAAAAAAGTTTGGTGATCACTGATCTAGATATATAAATGAATTATTTATATCATATCTACATCTAAATATTAAGGGTAAGGTTTAAGTAATAAATACCGGAAAATTTTTATAATGCTATTTCTATGTATAAATTATTTTATTATCTAGATATGTAAATTATCTGGTTATTTACTAGTTGAGTAACATGATATTACAGGGTGACCCAGAAAAAACAGAACCCAAATTATTTATTTTCCAATTAAACTAACCCTAAACTTCAACTTCAAGAGCTTTCGTTCTGGCTAGCAAGTATTGAAAACAATAATAATATGGCCCGCTCTCGTTATTTATTTATTTTTTTAATTATCCGGGCCCACCATGAAAAAAGTTTGGTGATCCCAGAAATAGGCCGTATAACAAGCTCGATTATAATGCGACCAATCTAAGATTTTTTTTAAAAATTGACAAAAGATGTATATGTATATATCAATACTTACCCTGTATACTATTGGGGTTATCCAAGGGCCTGCTTTGTGGACCCCATGTAATTTCAAAGGGGACATTTCTATAGGGGATGTCTGGTTCATAAGAAAACTGAAAGAAAAGAAAAAGAAAGGAATGATTAATCATTTGGCAAAACATGTTTTAATTGTCATTAACCCATTCAAAAATCCCCACTCTCCGACAAAAGGATGGGGGATTGGTTTGTCTCTTGAAATATAAATATATCCGCCTTTTAAGAAAATTCTGTTTTGAATTTGAACAAATTCATAGATAAAAAGATTGGTGGGTTGATTATTTTGTTTAATGGCATATCAATTCTTGTGGGATATTTAATGCTATTTTTTTTTTGTATGTATGATTTGTAAGCGAATAGTTCGTAGGTAAATATTTTTACTTTTTTAAGTTGCCCTGGGAGATGGATGGGTAGACGTGGTCCGCATGAGTGGCCAACCAGAAGCTCTGATTTAACACGTGGCAACTTTTTCATTGGGGTTGGTTGAAGGAGCAAGTCTACTTATAATGCATTAGTGCATCCATAGATAAACTAACACTGAATATTCCGTAAGGAAAGACAGACAACTCACATGAACAATCCACATATGAATATTTGATAAACATAACATGTCAGAACGAATAACAGAATACTTATGTCCTTGTAAGATTCAAAGTGATAATACTTGAAGATAAAACTCCGACAAAGGTTGATAGACAAAACATTTTATATACAGCACAGAATAAACAGGGTACATAATACATAGAGGTGTACATGAACATACATACATAATTAATACAAAGTTACATGTAAAAGGATAAACATAAAAGCAACAGACATGAGACTAGGAATAGTCCATGCTGTATGAATCACTTACAGTAATGTAAGGGGGGGGGCCAAAGCCCCAACAAGAGGGGGGTAGACCAGAGTCTAACCCATATAGTATAACCATATACTTCGGAAGAACTTAAAGGACGAGTACGAGAATTTATTTCTGCCATTCCACAAGAGTTCCTGGGAAGATTAGTTGATGCGATTGCCGAGCGGCTTGAGAGGCTGGAGGTGAATGCTGGTACATGTTATGTGTGTTCTTTTCATATTCATTTTTAGTAAAAATAATGATTCAGAAATAAAATATAAGATTTTTTAAAATAGGGAGTTACTTTACAAGACAGTGACTAAATGTATAATTGTCCTAAGTATGACTAAACTTCATCTGATGGTGAAGTTCTAATTTTGGAGCTCTAGGGAATGTGGAGTACCCTTTCATCACCATTACTCCCAGGTCCACTCTGAACCGGAGTGGTAGTACCTGTTAAAACCGGAAATTCACCATCAGTACCTGATAAGATAATAAGATAATGACAACAATGCTCGAATATGAACATACACAATAAGCTTCCTGATAAAACCGAGACTAGGTGATTGGAAACCAGTTTTCAGAAAGTCTAGAAAAGAAAAAGCCACTATATCTTGATTGCGTATTGGTCACACAAGACATAACCCAAAATCAACAAATTCCGGCAATTTTCACCTTTAGTTGTCAAAATTCCTAGCAATTCAAGTAACCTCCATTGACTTTCACTTTGAACTAAGCCGGTAGCTATTTTGAAAGTCTCCGTGCGAAATAAACAAATCTTAGAAACTTTTCGAAAACAATACAACTGCATGCTTTAACACAAAAATATCATAAAATGTGTTCTTAATAACAATTTAGTTCATTTCAGATAATCTTATGCTAGGAATTTAGCCAACTGACTTTCACTTTGAACTAAGCCGGTAGCCATTTTGAAAGTCTCCGTGCGAAATAAACAAATCTTAGAAACTTTTTTCGAAAACTATACAACTGCATGCTTTAACACAAAAATATCATAAAATGTAGTACCTGTTAAGATCCTATCTAAAGCACTGTAACTTCAAGGGCACAAGAATTATACAGTCTTCCGAGACTGCAGTGCCGATATATAATCTTTGATGTAAGCAGTGACGTAGTCTCGGTTACAGACAGACACCGAATCTCCATTATAATAAGAAGATGAAATATTGATGGAAAGACAATGATATCTTTGCTTTAATGGTGAATATCCTCACCCAACAAAGAAGGAAAAAAAACCAAAAAAACAAAATGGCGGCTTCCATCAAATATCTTCTCTTTTCTTAGCCGGCTACTATCAGGATGACAGCGAGAAACATATTACACCTGTCAGTAGCACTTAAAAAGAAACTGACCATACCGATAATAACGCCCCCGCCCCCCCCCTCAAGCAGACACCTGTCCTTCAACATCCAGTCATATAGACAGAGTATTTTTAATTTCCATCCTACTTCCGTGGCTAAGGGGGGGGGGAGGCCGGAGAAAGGTCTTTCTTTAATCGGTATCAGATGTCAATTTCCGGCCCTCCTCCTCCGCCACCTCCGAGTAAATATTTGTAGACATTTTTCAGGACAAGGGGGGGGGGGTCGGCAAAGAGACGCAGCATTCAATATTTATTAACAACTAGAATCGGCAACTCGGCGTTGCCTGGGTAGAGTGGGGGGGGGTGTAAAAAGTTAGTCCACATATTATACTAGTCCATATACTAGCAAAATAAAAAAAACGCCTCCACCCCCCGGGCGATGTAAAAATAGATTTTTAGAAAAAAATTGTCTAAGGGGTGGGAGTAAAAAATTCAATGTCAGCGAGTTTGTACCCTAAGTAAGTAAAATCATCAAATTCATTAAAGGATTAAAAAATAAAACAATTTGAAATGTAAACTTTAAATATATATTAAAATAAAACAAACTATATATAGATATATAATACCAGTCATGTATTTATTAAAACTTCTCTGAATGTTTGAGATGAGGCTTGAAGATTAGTATTATCTGCGTTATTCGGACTATTGTCCTCATCTTCACAAGTAACAATGAAGATGGGGATAATAGTTCGAATAACGCAGATAATACTTATCAAAACTTGTTTTAAAAAACAATGAGGACTGTCTAATGTTGCATGTTCAAGTTTTGAGTGTATTTATTCTATGTTATGACGATTTTTGGTAATGTGACGTAGTTTTTGTTATAGACAAAAACCGGAAGCGAATCTCCATTATTAATAGATATGTATAGTGATGCTGATAGCTTTTTGATTTAGTACATCCTGGGACGCACATATTTGCTTTGAATGGGTGCTCGGGAAAATTTATGGGTCCAAACTAAAGCCGTCTAACTCCTACCTTGTAACCTATCCTGTGTAAATCGTTTCTAAGAAACTATTGAAATGTATTTACACTTAGCGTGAAATCGTGAGGGAAGAAAAAAGAAAATCACTGGGACGCATGAAGGGATGTGGGGATTGGAGAATGTTTTAATCATGGAGGCCATTAATGATTTTCCCTCCTCTTATTATTCAAATAATTTTTAAATATCTTCTTTATAGTATATAAAATCTTCATTATTTTTGCACATAAAGCAAGCTCTGGTGATAGTGAATGTGTACTTAGATTTACTTTGTCGTTATTTTCATAGTTTACATACATACACACACACCAACTGTCCTTTATATATAGGCTAGCAGCGGCTACCCAACGTCGCCTGAGTAGAGGGAATTTTTTAAAGTTAGTCCCGCAGATCCATTATTACTGAATCGGGAGTTGAATCCTCGCAGGATGCCCCATTTAAATCCCTATGTAAAAAAAAAGACCTTGCATTGATCCAGCTACTCTGAAAAGAAATCTTAATGTCTACTATCTAAAATATTAAATGAAAAAAAATCCATGCTGTTATCATTTAAATTATACTTTTTTAATTATCTTCACGAATATAAATTAAATCTTTATTATTTTTGCTCAAAAATCAAACCCTGGTGATATTTAATGTATATATATATTCCCTTTGTCGTTAATTGTTTTATTTTCAAAGTTTCCTCCGGACATACATATACACACAACTGCCCTTTATATATATGAGAGAGAGAGAGACAGACAGACAGAGATAGACAGAGACGGAAAGAAAGAAAGAGAGATAGAGAGAGAGAGAGAGAGAGAGAGAGAGAGAGAGAGAGAGAGAGAGAGAGAGAGAGCTACCTTCATATATGTATAGATTACTAAATATAATATATACTATATTACTTATATTATTATATACTATTAATATTATCAAATCTCCATTATTTAAGTTAGGGTTAGAGTTAGTACTGGACTAGTAATGAGAAGCTGGTGGTAGGTGTGGCGCTCCACCCCAGATACTAAAAAAAACAATCTCCTTGGTCTAGATGGTCGGAGAAATGACTAGTCAAGAATAATTTACAGTCTTGTAATTCTAGACAAGGGTGTTCAAGTGTTAACGACTTTTGCAACAAAAAAAAGAAAAAGAAAAAAAAAAAAGAAATTTTGGTAAATGTTTAAAAAGAAGAGAAAGAAGAAAGAAATGGCAGGTGTGTCTTTGGAAATGGAACAAGAACAAAAGACTTGTTGCCAAAATGTCGAATTTAATCAGATGTTAATTCCGGATGAAAAGAATTTACCAAAATAATGGTGTTAAGTGGGAGAACCATGGAATGTGAAATGTGTGTATATATATATATATATATATATATATATATATGTGTGTGTGTGTGTGTGTGTGTGTGTGTGTGTGTATATATGTGTGTGTGTGCGCACATATATATGTATGTATATAGATATATATTTATATGTATATGTGTGTGAATGTGTATAATATATATATATATATATATATATATATATATATATATTTATATGTGTGTATATATATGATTGTTCATACAATGAACATCCACACAGTGATTTGTTTATAGTGGTGAAGTCTTGTGTTGGACCATTCCACACTTTTTGGCACAGTCAATAGGAAAGAATTGGTGCATCAAGGGTTGCCACAAACCCAATCAACGACCGACATCAGGAATTTTGAATTCAAAGTTATCCCTCTCCTAGACTGGTTACCTACCCAAGGCTGAAGGGCCCAGTCTGCCCTACTATTTAACCCATAGCTGGAGGGAATTTTGAATTCAGAGTTATCCCTCTTCTAGACTGGTTACCTACCCAAGGCTGACAGGCCCAGTCTGCAATACTATTTAACCCATAGAGGGAGAATATATGGATTCATACCTTTCCCAAGGGTATTAGCGCTATGTGAAATGCCAACAGCTTCGTCTAGGAATTGAAATCGAATCGACGAGTCCATTTTCCAACGACTCTAACCACTAGCCCACGCGCCTCTCTCTCTCTCTCTATATATATGTGTAAATGTAAAGTCGTTGGGGCATTTAGGCCACCCCGACGACTTTACTTACTATATATAGAGTAAAAGTAAAGTCGTCGGGGCTGCCTAAAGACGGTATCAGCCAATCAGCGAGGGAGTCTATCACCTTTTCACTTGCGCTAGACCAATGAGAAATTTTCAGCGTCTGAGGTGGAGCGCCACACCTACCATCAGCTCCTTACTTTACCGCACAGATCCCTGTGCTACTCATACGCTGAGTTGGCGAGGACCGGTATCGAACTAGGAACCTTGTGGTTTCTAGCCGAACGCTCTACCGACTGAGCTGTGTGTGTGGCTGTGTTTGTCTGCAGCGGCTAATATTAGAAGTGGTCAGTATTCTGGCCAAGATGAAGGGAGAATGTGAAGGGCAGATCAGGTAAGGGCGTGACCGGATGAGGATGAAGAGGTTGGGGGGGGGGAGCAGGGCGATTGGATGGGGTGGTGGTGCTACAATGAGTCAAAAACTATAATCACTACTTCTTAATGTGAAGCATATCAAGTTCGACGAAAAACGGTTCCTTTGAGAGCTGTGGTTATGTTTCGCCGGCACCACATAGATGATCTGCAGCTGCCGTCTTTGTGAATGGAGAGAGAACCTTAACTCTGATACGAGGAAATAAAAAAATCGAGCGGACAGTCCTAAGTAACTAAAATCCATTGAGATCGAAAAGAGGTTTGGCTTGATTCGTTTCGTACAATATGTATATATATCTTATTATAATGGAGATTGTGTGTTTTTCTGTCTGTAACCGAAACTATATTACTACTCATATCACTATTCCCTTAGTTATTGACATCACATTTTCCATGATTGTATTTTTATTTAAACCTCAATTATTAATAAAATTGTTTTACATTATTAATACTGTTAACCATGTCCACATACTGACAACATGCAATTATATTTATACATACAACAAAATAGCGGTTTACAGTGTGAATGGGAAGGCTAATTTGCATATTAATATTAAAAAAATCGAATTTAATAAATATGTGCTTAGTATTATTGATTTCTAACTGTTTGGTTTTATTTTAATGAATATAAGCAAAAATCTCTTCAATAAATCTTAAATGAAATCCATTAACAAGAAAAAATAACTGTCATTTTATTCTTTACTTCCTCTTATAACTAAATACTTAAATTAGAAAAAATAACAATGAAAGACGAGAGTGATGGAAGAGTAAGTTTCAGTTGTTCTATTTTTTATTATACTCCCTCTGTTTCAAATCTTTTTATTTGCATTCTTATTTAGCCTTTCTAATTTAATATAATATTTTATTACATTAAACTTAAATACTTGCACCGGAGGGTGCATATATTTGCTAGTATATATATATATATATATATATATATATATATATATATATATATATATATATATATTATATATAGAGAGAGAGAGAGAGAGAGAGAAGATAAGCATTCGATTCTGAAATACGTAAAATCACACCTCACTATTCGAGCGAGTTGATAAGCCTGACTGTCTCGCAGACCTGTTGTGAGATAGATTCTCACTGTGTGTCCCAGATTTGCGAACTCGTGACTCACTGATCTAAATTTCAGTAGACAAATACCTCGTCGTAGTCAGGTTACAAGGCGAGTTCAAATCCTGGACGAAGTAGATTGTCTCTAATTACGTGCTCAGAGATCCTGTATCCCTGACGCACAAAAATTTAAAAGGACGCAGTAAAATCACATTCATGCGTCCCAGTGTTTTTCTTTTTTTTTCCCTCACCATTTCAAGCTAACTGTAAATACATTTCAATAGTTTCTCAGAAATGAATTACACAGGATAGGTTACAAGGTAGGAGTTCGACGGTTTTAGTTGTGACTCTAGATCATTAATAAAAACCCTACAATCTACTAAGAAACTCAATGCTAAAGTCTCTTTTTTTTTTTCAAGCATCTCGGTTTCGCTAAAGGTGTCAAAATTAGATTGACCCAGAAAAACAGAACCCAAATTATTTATTCATTTTCCCATTAAACTAACCTTAAACCCCAAACCCTAACCCTAACACTAAACCCCTAGTTAAAATTAACAGTTTTATTACAAAATTTGTGGGTTCTGTTTTTTTCTGGGTCACCGGTATACAGGGTGACCAAGTAAAAACAGAACCCAAATTATTTATTCATTTTCCCATTAAACTAACCTTAAACCCCAAACCCTAACCCTAACACTAACCCCCTAGTTAAAATTAACAGTTCTATTACAAAATTTGTGGGTTCTGTTCTTTCTGGGTTAGTGGTATACAGGGTGACCCAGAAAAAACAGAACCCAAATTATTTATTCATTTTCCCATTAAACTAACCTTAAATTCCAACCCTGACCCTAACGCTAACCCTAAGCCTAACCCTAAACCCCCTTTGTTAAAATTAACAGTTCTATTACAAAATTTGTGGGTTCTGTTTTTTCTGGGTTAGTGGTATACAGGGTGACCCAGAAAAAACAAAACCCAAATTATTTATTTTCCCATTAAACTAACCTTAAACCCCACCTCTGACCCTAACCCTAAACCCCCTATTTAAAATTAACTGTTTTATTACAAAATTTGTGGGTTCTGTTTTTTTCTGGGTCACCGGTATACAGTGTGACCCAGAAAAAAACCACAGGTTTAAATAAAATGAGTGATAAGTTTATTAGCCGACACTGCAGTGTTTCGATCTGTTAAGTAGATCTTCTTCAGGGCTTTTGTTGATATAAGGAAGAGTAAAAGAAGAATATTTGACGTCATATTTCAAACCGTCCACCTTTCCAGCGTTCTTTCTTCAAACTTCAAATTTTGATGAACAGATTGATAAACAAGGACTATCACAGTCTTCCTCATTATTCCGTGATAATTTTTTTTACTTTTCTTTATATCAACAAAGGCCCTGAAGAAGATCTACTTAACAGATCGAAACACTGCAGCGTCGGCTGATAAACTTAAACACTCATTTTATTTAAACCTGTGTTTTTTCAAATTTCTCACAATACTACATACTGTTGGATTCACTTCCATTTCTCTCTCTCTCTCTCTATATATATATATATATATATTCATACAAAACCGATATATATATATATATATATATATATATAATATATATATATATGAGAGGAAAAAATGGATACGAAATCCGACAATGTAAAGAAATATATAGTTAAAAAAAAAAAAATTAAGTCAAAGCATTTCGGTTTTAATAAAAAAGCCCGTCAACATCCAATTAAACTAACCCTAAACCTCAACCCCAACCCTAACCCTAAACCCTAGTTAAAATTAACAATTTTTTTTACAAAATCTTTGGGTTCTATTTTTGCTGGGTCATCCTGTATACAAGTGACCCAGAAAACACAGAACCCAAATTATTTCTTTCTTCCCCATTAAACTAACCCTACCCCCCCCTAGTTAAAATGAACAGTTTTATTACAAAATGTGTGGTTCTGTTTTTTCTGGATCACCTGTATACAAGTGACCCAGAAAACACAGAACCCAAATTATTTATTTCTTTCCCATTAAACTAACCCTAAACCCCCCTACCCCCCTAGTTAAAATGAACAGTTTTATTACAAAATGTGTGGTTCTGTTTTTTCTGGATCACCCTGTATACAAGTGACCCAGAAAACACAGAACCCAAATTATTTATTTCTTTTTCCATTAAACTAACCCTAAACCCCCCCCCCCTAGTTAAAATTAACAGTTTTATTACAAAATGTGTGGGTTCTGTTTTTCTGGATCACCCTGTATACAAGTGACCCAGAAAACACAGAACCCAAATTATTATTTCTTTTCCCATTAAACTAACCCTAAACCCCCCTACCCCCCCTAGTTAAAATTAACATTTTTATTACAAAATTTGTGGGTTCTGTTTTTTCTGGATCACCCTGTATACAAGTGACCCAGAAAAAAACAGAACCCAAATTATTCCTTTCTTTCCCCATTAAATTAACACTAAACCCAACTCTAAACCTAAACCCTAACCCTAAAACCCCTAGTTAAAATTAACAGTTTTATTACAACATTTGTGGGTTCTGTTTTTTCTGGGTCACCCTAATTTTCCGACCGATTTGCAAGTTTAGCCATATATATATATATATATATATATATATATATATATATATATATATGATTTTTTTTCTTTTCTAATTCTATTTTCAGAAAATGCCATGATGTTATTCTCGAGCGACCTTAATATTTTGTTGACATGACAAGAGACGATCGGCAGATGCCATCACGAGGATGTAAAGGCTTTAAAGTCTGATATGAGCAAATAGAATTGACTGGACAGACTTAAGTAACTAAAATCCGTTGAGATTTTTTTTTTTTAAAAAACGGGACAGACGAAACAGCAAACTACCCACCAGGTGACAGCAAGATAAATTCAAGTTGATTTTCTGATTTTGAAAAAGACGAATAAAGAAATATATATATATATATATATATATATATATATATTAATTAGTCCAATTGCTGCTTTAAGTGCCATAAGTAATTTATCCAAGTAATTTATCCATAAGTAATTTATCTCAATATATTATGAATATAGAGATATGATAATAGTAACTATTTTGTTTTTGTTTTGTTTTGTTTTACGGCATATCAACCTTAGTGGGTCATTTAATTCCGATAAAGTTTTGAAATAAATCAATTCTTAATGGATAATACAATTTTTTTATAAATACATTTTTCTATTTAACCCATAGATGGGACCCTAACAGGTACTACCACTCCGGGTCAGAGTGGACCAGGGAGCAATGGTGATGAAGGGGTGCTCCACATTCCCTAAACCTCCAAAACTGGAACATCACCATCCGATAGAGTTTAACGTCATTCCCAGGACATGTAGACCCGCAGCCACTGCCTTCTAGCACCCATATGATAAAAAGGGGTTGGGGCTTGCCATAAGGGCAGTAACTATTTTCCACTATTATATATATATATATATATACATATACATATATATATATATACACACACACTTATATATGTATTTATGAGTTAAAATTCTACTTCTCATTGGTAGCAGCTGATGGCCGAGGGGTTAAAGAATTGGATTGATGAAAAATCAGTTCTGCCAGAAGTAGTTGCTATGTGTAGCCACACTGAAGAGACTTGAAACACCGAAACAGTGTCTGTGGATGACTGTGATAATTTATATATATATATATATATGCTCCCAAAATCCGGTAGAGCTCTCTAGGAGCGATTTTAATTGACTTTCACCACCAGTGTAATAAATGATCGTCTGTTATTTACAGATTTCATCTCTCTGGTGATCGTAAAATAAATACACCGATGTATATATTTATCAGTTAAAACACCACTCCTTAATAGCAGCTGTCGACGGTGGAGAGGTTAAGGAACCGGGCTGATGAAAAGTCAGTAGAGTTTCGCTCCTGATCAGAAGTAGTTACTGTGTCTAGCCACACTGATGAGACATCGAAACATAGTATCTGTGGATGACTTTATATATATATATATATATATATATATATATATAGATAGATAGATAGATAGAAATAACATTTAGCATATATAGTTAAATAAAAAAGAAGATGTTGAACACTATGTTAGTCGTCAGGGTGGCCTAAAGTCAGTATCAGCCAGACACTGAGGGAGTCTATCCCCTTTTCACTAGTGCTAGACCAAGGAGATTGTCTTGGCATCTGAGGTGGAGTACCACTCCTACCATCAGCTCATTCAGTTAAAAATTGAATTTGGAATTGGTTTTATTCTTTAACTTGTAAAGCAAAGATAACATTCTGATATTCTGTTTTGGATGGTCTAAATCACACACACACACACACACATAATATATATATATATATATATATATATATATATACATATGATAATAAAAATTTATGCATAAAACCTGTTTTTTTTTTTTTTTCAATATCAATAGTTCTCTATGAACCATCTAACTTTACATGGAAATAATAAAATAAATGAAGTGTATATTAGGATGAGTTTGCAAACCAGTCAGCCAGAAGTTACAATGGCGGAAAAGTAAAAAAAGATGAAAACATTAAAGACTGTGCTTTCATAATACTAACAGGATATTTCAATGGGATTTTACAGTCAAATCAAATTGAAAGCTTTAGTTCCAAAACAGATCACCAAGGTTAAGCAACAATGAGCCTATTCAGTTCTTAGATGGGTTGGTTTGGTCGGTTAAATGGCGTGTCAACCCTTATTGGGTTATCTAATGCCAAAATCAATCTTTTGTAAACAATTATATGGTTTCAAGAAAATAAAGGAATAAATGAAGTGTATATTAGGATGCTTTTTCAAACCAGTCAGCCAGAAGTTACAATGGCCGAGACACTTAGCAACAGGAGGTACTGTAAGCAACCTAAAGTCTGTGTGCCAAACTAAGTAAAGCTTAGTAGATAAAAATAAGATCACTGAAGTTAAGCAGCAATGAGCCTGTTCAATACTTAAATGGGTGACCACATGGGAACAAAAGGTATTGTTATCAAGCAGCCTAAGGCCGATGTCCCAGACTAAGTAATAACAATTAGTAAATAACAATATACTTCACTGATAGTGGTTTAGTGATTGGCATGCTGGTTTTCCAAATTGATTTTGGCACCTAGCCGTGATATATCTTTCTGCTTCTAATTTAATTAAGCACTTGGGAGTAGCTGATAAGATATCTCTTTCTCTTGGATTTTCTTACACTAGCTGGGAATCAAAGACTCGTTCAAGACAATTTGGAGATGGTGTTCAAGACAAAAAGAAGCAAAGAAGAACAACAACTCAGGATACAAAGCCTTCTTGTCAAAATGTCATGGGCTTGCATGCCAGTGTAAGGCCCATTACCCACAAGGATTGTCCTAGAATACAAGTTGACGAGATAATAGTTTGGTTTGTTTTGTTTTACGGCATATCAAATTTAGTGGGTCATTTAATGCCGATAATTTTTTTAAATAAAATCATTCTTAATGGATACTCAATTTTTTGTTAACGAGATAATAGTTTGGTTTGTTTTGTTTTACCGCATATCAAATTTAGTGGGTCATTTAATGCCGATAAATTTTTGAAATAAAGTCATTCTTAATGGATACTCAATTTTTTGTTGACAAGATAATAGTTTGGTTTGTTTTGTTTTACAGCATATCAAATTTAGTGGTCATTTAATGCCGATAATTTTTTAAAACAAAGTCATTCTTAATGGATACTCAATTTTTTTATAAACACATTTTTCTATTTAACCCTTAGATGGGACCTTTATAGGTACTACCACTCCGGGTCAGAGTGGACCAGTGCTTAAATATTGTAACATCAACAAAAAATCAATTTAATAGCCTGAATAACTATTGAAAACCAGTTAAGGATTTGTCGAATTAAACATTTTTGTCAATCTTTATCCAGACTCCCTCCCTTACTCCCCCACCCCCGTTCAGGAGAATGGAACTGACCCTTTCAAGGGACTTCAATGTCTGGAACAGATTTATTCCAGGGATAATATATTGTCAAGGGGCCAAAGATGAATGTTGGAACATCTGGGACAGCCCTGGAGAGAAAGCATGGGAAGGAGAGAGAGAGAGAGAGAAAGAGAGAGGGGGTATTATAGGACCAGTGGCATGGGAGAGAGAGAGCATTAGCAGCATGGAGAGAGAGGGCACAAGAAACATGGGAGAGAGAGAGAGGGGGAGAGTAAGAACACAAGAAACATAGGAGAGAGAGACAGAACATAAGAGAGAGAGAGAGAGAGAGAGAGAGAGAGAGAGAGAGAGAGAGAGGAACAAGAGAGAGAGAGAGAAAGAGAGAGAGCACAAAGAATAGAGAGAGAGAGAGAGAGCACAAGGAACAAGAGAGAGAGAGAGAAAGAGAGAGAGCACAAAGAATATGTGAGAGAGAGAGAGAGAGCACAAGGAACAAGAGAGAGAGAGAGAAAGAGAGAGAGAGTACAAGGAATATGTGAGAGAGAGAGAGAGAGCACAAGGAACGTAAGAGAGAGAGAGAGAGAGAGCTCAAGGAACGT
>CM042175.1:445717-448217 GCA_023376005.1 Doryteuthis pealeii
AGTAAGGAGGTGATGGTAGGTGTAGCGCTCCACCTCTGATGCAAAAACAAACTCCTTGGTCTAGCGCTAGTGAAAAGGGGATAGACTCCCTCACTGATCGGCTGATACCGACTTTAGGCCACCCCGACGACCTTTTTTTATGTACTGTAAGGAAGCTGGCCTACTAGGCAAAGCTTAGTAAATACCAATTGTTGGTTGTGTTAACTACATTGCAAGACTATCAAAGTTAAGCAACAACAAGCCTGTTTAGTACCAAGATGGGTGACCACTTAGTAACAATATGTACTGTAAGAAAGCTGGCCTTGTGCCAAACTAAGCAAAGCTCAGCAAATATTAATTGACGGTTGTGCACTAATTGGCTTTATTTCAAGTGTGGATTCTCATATACCTGGTGAGACTATCAAAGTTAAGCATCAATCAACCCATTTAGTACTTAAATGGGTGACCATTTAGTCACAATATTTACTGAAAGGAAACTGGCCTAGTGTTAAATTAAGTAAAGCTTAGAAAACACCAATTGATGATTGTGTATTACTGGACTTTATTTCAAGTTTGAATTCTTTTTATACCTTTTGAGACAACTAAAGTTAAGCAGTGATGAGCCTGTTCAATATTCAGATGGGTGATGATTTGCAGAGGTCTTGTGCCCTTAACTACCCCAAAAATAAAAGACCGACTGTAGTTTTCTTTCTAAGCACGGTTGATTTGTTTAATTCTTCAATTATGATAAAACTGTAGTGAGATAGCCAATGGCGTGTTATCTCATTTACATATGTGTATTACAGCAGGAGATATATAGAGACAGTTTAGAGGACTGAGAAGAATTAGCTACGAGAAGCTGAGACCTAGAGCTACGATTACACTCGAAGAATTACTGCTACTAATACAACAAAGAATACGAAACCTCACAACAAAAACAAATCCACAATTTTAACTCTTAAAGCAAAGATAATAGTTGTTGATTGGCTAGTTGGATTTTTATGGCATGTTAACCCTTGTTGGGTTATTTTATGCCGAAGACGTTTTTGTTTTATTCCTTCTTGTTTGGTGGTTGATTCGTTGGTTGGATTTTATGGCATGCCAACCCTTGTTGGGTTATTTTATGCCAAAGAAGTTTTTGTTTATTCCTTCTTGTTTGTTGGTTGGTTGGATTTTATGGCATGTTAACACTTGTTGGGTTATTTTATGCCAAATAAGTTTTTGTTTTATTCATTCTTGTTTGGTGGTTGATTGGTTGGTTGGATTTTATGGCATGTTAACCCTTGTTGGGTTATTTGATGCCAAAATGTTTTGTTTTATTCATTCTTGATGGGTATTCAACAATATATTTCAACATATTTTTTAAAACCTATTTTGTTCTATTTAACCCATAGATGGGACCTCAACAGGTACTACCACTCCAAGCTAGAGTGGACCTGGGAGTAATAGCGATGAAAGGGTACTACTTCACACTCTCCAAGGATCCAAAATTGAAACTTCACCATTAGTTTCACTTAAACTCATTTTGTTCTATTTGATATCTAACCCATAGATGGGACCCTAACAGGTACTACCACTCCAAGATAGAGTGGACCTGGGAGTAATAGCGATGAAAGGGTACTTCACACTCTCCAAGGATCCAAAATTGAAACTTCACCATTAGATGCAGTTAAACTCATTTTGTTCTATTTAATATTTAACCCATAGATGGGACCCTAACAGGTACTACCACTCCAAGATAGAGTGGACCTGGGAGTAATGGCAATGAAAGGGTACTTCACACTCTCCAGAGATCCAAAACTGAAACCTCCATTAGATGCAGTTAAACTCATTTTATTCTATTTAATATTTAACCCATAGATGGGACCCTAACAGGTACTACCATTTTGAGTTAGAGTGGACCTGGGAGTAATAGCGATGAAGGGGTGCTTCACACTCTCCAAGGATCCAAAACTGAAACCTCCATTAGATGCTGTTTAACGTCACACGCAGGTAAGGTTGTAGTTCTTAAAAAAACCTTAAGAGTACAACATATTTTTCTTTCTTCTCCTTCGTACAGTCGATATCCACCATTTAAGTCGGAATTTTTCCTCACACAAGCAGAAAAAAATAATTAATAAAATTTCTCTACACGACTGATAAAGAAAAAGAAGAATAAATGAAAAGATAACGTGCTTGCTTCCGAGATATGTGCGCACATCTCCTCTGGATAAAGTTAATTAGAGTGTATGATCCTTTATTTTTAGGGAGAGCATGTTTGGCATGTCAGGAGAGACCTCTCCTTATCGGCTTTTCAATATGGAGGTAATTCACCAGAGAGCATCATGGGAATACTGC
This sequence comes from Doryteuthis pealeii, assembly GCA_023376005.1. Lineage (NCBI taxonomy): Eukaryota > Metazoa > Mollusca > Cephalopoda > Myopsida > Loliginidae > Doryteuthis > Doryteuthis pealeii. The sequence continues at coordinate 448,034 of CM042175.1, forward strand.
AGAAGCCATATTGGACATTTATGACATATTGAACACAAATGATGACGCATTTAATCGGTTGCTTTGCTCGTCCTCGTGGGAATCGAGAGTGAACAGTGACATCTCACACTCTCTCTCTCTCTCTCTCTCTCTCAGACGCCGCATCTTCCTCCTCCTCTTCTCTGTGAAAATTAAAGAGTTCTCT
>CM042175.1:453217-473217 GCA_023376005.1 Doryteuthis pealeii
TGGTCAAGGGGCACGCCATATTCCCCAGAACCGAAACTTCAAAATCAGAGTTTAACGTAGTTATACCCAAATGTTCGACTGCTTTTCATTTTAAAAAACAAATTAAAATTAACTAAATCAATTATCTAAGGTCAAATTTTTGTTGAAGTCGAAAAGTAGTAACATAATGAGCATCAGTAAAAAATGATAATATTACATATATAATTTATTTTTAATACATTTTAAACAATTAAATTTTGCTAAAAAATGGTTTGGTTTGTTTTGTTTTATGGCATATCAACCTCAGTGGGTCATTTAATGCCGATAAAGTTTTGAAATAAATCAATTCTTAATGGATAATACAATTTTGTTTATAAACTCATGTTTTTCTATTCAACCCATAGATGGGACCCTAACAGGTACTACCACTCCGGGTCAGGGTGGACCAGGGAGCAATGGTGATGAAGGGGTGCTCCACATTCCCCAAACCTCCAAAACTGGAACCTCACCATCAGATGAGTTTAACGTCATTCCCAGGACATGTAGACCTGCAGCCACCGCCTTCTAGCACCCATATGATAAAAAAGGGTTGGGGCTTGACATAAGGGCAATAGGGTTGGGAAAATCATATAGGTGCTAGGGCTTGACGTGACCAGCCGATTGATATATCGATTGATATATGCGTGTGTGTGTATTTATATATATATATATATATATATATATATATATATATATACTAGCAAATATATGCACCCTCCGGGTGCAAGTATTTAAGTTTTAATGTTATAAAATATTGTATTAAATTAGAAAGGCTAATGAAACTAAATAAGAATACAGATAAAAAGATTTGAAACAGAGGGAGTATAATAAAAGATTTGAAACAGAGGGAGTATAATAAAAAATGGAACAACTGAAACTTACTCTTCCATCACTCTCGTCTTTAATTGTTATTTTTTCTAATTTAAGTATTTAGTTATAAGAGGAAGTAAAGAATAAAATGACAGTTATTTTATCTTGTTAATGGATTTCATTTAAGATTCATTGAAGAGATTTTTTCTTATATTCATTAAAATAAAACCAAACACATACCCACACACATACATACATACACACATAAACACATACCCACACACATACATATATACACAAATACATACCCACACACATACATATATACACACACAAACACATACCCACACACACATACATATATATACACACACACACACATACCCACACACATACATATATATACACACACACACACATACCACACACATACATATATATACACACACACACACACATATATACACACACAATACATATATATACACACACACACACATATATACACACACAATACATACACACAACACATATATACACACACACACACACACATATATACACACATATACACACACACATACATATACACACACACACACACATACATACACACACACATACATATACACACACAAACAGATACCCACACACACACACAAACACATACCCACACACATATATACACACACACATATATATACACACACACACACACACATATACACACACACACACACAACACATACCCACAAAACACACAAACACCCACACATATATACACACCACACATATACACACACACACACATATATACACACACACACACACACACACATATATATACACACACACACACACATATATACACACCCACACACACCCCACACACACATACACACCCACACACACATATATATATATATATATATATATATATACATATATATATATATTTCATTACGTTCTAGACACATCTAGTATATACAGTAGTTATGAAGTGAAATAAGATCTGTTTTCAAAATAAAAATAGGATTTTCTCTATAAACCACTGATTGATGCTCAGAACATTATTAACAACAAATAGATGACAAAGACGACGACAAATAGAAATCAGAATGAGACTAAATCGTATGGCGATCGCTTTTTTTTCTTCTTTCCTTTTCTTTTCCATTTATTTATATATATATATATTTTATTTTTTCATTATTGTCTTTTTTGTTCCAGCCATCACAAGCCAACAAAGTTAATTAATGTAAAACTTGTTTGCAAGGAGAAGTGGTCGGCTTCACTGACTGTTGAAGTATTACTTTTCTTGGTCATGACAAATTATTAATTTCGTTCTGGACAATTTCCTTGGCATGTGTTTATATTTGAAGTGAACATACTATCATCAAGAGTTAATCATATTAAACGCAGGTGAAGTAAAATAAAATAACAATGTCGTGTGCATACTTGGACAAACACTCCACGGGATAAAGAAAAGCACTTGAATGGTATCAACAATCGAATGAATAATCAGAAGGAAAACAAACAAAAAACAAATGATGGCTTGTTTACAGCTGAGATCTTCTTTTCGCAGCTTGTGAAAACAAATATTAACAATTGACAGGGAGAAAAATAATGACAGGTCTGTGGATAGTGGGGATTTTAGAAGTAGAATTCCCCTGCTGTAAATAAGAGTACCTGAAGATGACTTCTAGAAATAAGATGCCTTGACTTGAAATAAGAGTACCCTAAAGTTGACTTCTAGAAATAATATGCCTTAACTCAAAACAAATAAGAGTACCTGAAGATGACTTCTAGAAATAAGATGCCTTGGCGTGAAATAAGAGTACCCTAAAGATGACTTCGAGAAATAAGATGCCTTGAGTCTAAATAACAGTACCTAGAAATAAGATGCCTTGACTCAAAACAAGAGTACCTGAAGATGACTTCGAGAAATAAGATGCCTTGAGTCTAAATAACAGTACCTAGAAATAAGATGCCTGGACTCAAAACAAAGAGTACCTGAAGATGACTTCTAGAAATAAGATGCCTTGACTCAAAACAAGAGTACCTGAAGATGACTTCTAGAAATAAGATGTGGCGTGAAATAAGAGTACCCTGAAGATGACTTCGAGAAATAAGATGCCTTGACTCAAAACAAGAGTACCTGAAGATGACTTCTAGAAATAAGATGCCTTGACTCGAAACAAGAGTACCCTAAAGATGACTTCGAGAAATAAGATGCCTTGAGTCTAAATAACAGTACCTACAAATAAGATGCCTTGACTCAAAACAAGAGTACCTGAAGATGACTTCTAGAAATAAGATGCCTTGGCATGAAATAAGAGTACCCTAAAGATGACTTCTAGAAATAAGATGCCTTGAGTCTAAATAACAGTACCTAGAAATAAGATGCCTTGACTCAAAACAAGAGTACCTGAAGATGATTTCTAGAAATAAGATGATTTTGGCTCTAAAGTAGAGTACCTGAAGACAACTTCTACAAATAAGATGGTTTGGCTTGAAACAAGAGTACCTGAAGATGATTTCTAGAAATAAGATGATTTTGGCTCTAAAGTAGAGTACCTGAAGACAACTTCTACAAATAAGATGGTTTGGCTTGAAATAAGAGTACCTGAAGATGACTTCTAGAAATGGCTGTAAACAGGAGTACCCTAAAGTTGACTTCTAGAAATAATATGCCTTAACTCAAAACAAATAAGAGTACCTGAAGATGACTTCTAGAAATAAGATGGCTTGGCGTGAAATAAGAGTACCCCAAAGATGACTTCGAGAAATAAGATGCCTTGAGTCTAAATAACAGTACCTAGAAATAAGATGCCTTGGTGCTAAACAAGAGTACATGAAGATGATTTTTAGAACAACAGCAGCTGGCTAAGCATAACTGACTTGGTGCCCAAGACAGTTGGTATTTATGGAAATCAAGAATAGTCCATTCATGTATTTGGGTGATTCCATTCCTTGAGTTCTGATTGGCTGCTTGGTTTCTAAGATGTTATGAGGCTTCATAAATACCCTGGCATTCTGCAGTAGTATTGCAGCAAGATAGATTCGTATTCAGTTACGATTGCTTGCTGCCTTGTCTTACCAATTCGATGGTAATTGGAATTAATATGATTATTCTACACAGAGAACCTGGCAGCCACCAGGTGCCTATGTCTGTATCTGCCTTATTCAAACTTAGATCTACATACACTTTATCACGGATATTGAGCACTCTTTATTTAAATGGACCATATGACCTTTAGGCATCCCTTCCGCGATCTCGAGTCACAAGGATACTTTTCTCATTTACACCGTCAAAATCCGGTTGTTTGTTAGGGGTTAGGGTTAGGGGTTAGGGGTTAGTTTTATAATTTTTTAAAAAATCTAAAAATCGTCTGTTAACAATTAACCGGATTTTGACGGTGTAAATGGAAAAAATGTCACCACGAATCGAGATTGCAAAAGGGGTGCCTTTATTTAAATGGACCATATAACCTTCAGGCACCCCTTCCACGATCTCGACTCACAAGGACATTTACACCATCAAAATCCGGTTGTTTGTTAGGGGTTAGTGTTAGGGTTAGGGGTTAGTTTTATAATTAAAAAAAAAACTCTAAAAATCGCCTGTTAACAATTAAACGGATTTTGACCGAGTAAATGGAAAACATGTCCCTACGAATTGAGATCGCAAAAGGGGTACCTAAAGGTCATATGGTCCATTTGAATATATGGCAAACTATATATAAATTTAAATACGCTAATACCCTTGGGAAAGGTATGAATACTACTCTCCCTCCAGCTATGTGTAAATAGTAGGACAGACTGGGCTCTTTAACCTTGGTTAGGCAACTGGTCTAGGAGAAGGAAAACTCTGAATTCAAACCTGTTGAACTCCGCTTAAGAAATTGACCTTGTGTCGCATCCTTCTCGTGCGGAGGGGTTGGTAAATACATATATATAAATTTAAAATACAGACATACATATATAATTGAGTTCTGGTCAATTATATTTATTTTTATACAGAAACACTTCCACCTTTAAACACAGATGGTGCGGGGCAATGTTTGCGTTTCAGCCTGCCCTACCCGATACAGTTTGTACCACCAGTGGGGCATATGCCAAATGCTACGTCCACTTTTCAAAACAAACCACCTCCCTAAGCTGAGATAGATGAACTACAGAGCGGTTGCTTTGGATCAGTTCAGAGGAAAGAATTAATAAAATATGAGAATTATTTTCATATTATGAGATGGGGGCGGAGGGCAGAGCGAGGGGGGCGGAGGGCAGAGCGAGGGGTGGGGAGCTAAATGTTTATGCATAAATGACTTGCAGGATTGAAAGGGCAAAAAGTGTGTGGGGGGTAGGAGAGAAAGATTCTATATATATATATATATATATGAGAGAGAGAGAGAGAGAGAAACATTATATATATATATATATATATATATATATATATATATATAGAGAGAGAGAGAGAGAGAGAGAGAGAGACAGACAGAGAGAGAGACAGACAGACAGACAGAGATACTGGTAGTTCACCTCCCCCCCAGCTCCCAGTCTAGAATTGAAAAGGCAAAAAGCGTGTGAGAAGGATATATATATATATATATATATATATATATATATAGATAGATAGAGAGAGAGAGACAGAGACAGAGACTGAGATACTGAGAGTGTTCAGCTCCCCCCAGTTTCCAATCCAGAATTGAAAGGGCAAAAAGTGGGTGGGGAGAGAGAGAGAGGGTCACAGATAGACAGAGAGAAGGATATTTAGAGAGAGAGAGACAGAGTGGGAAGGAAGATAGACATAGATAGAAGGATAGATAAATAGATAGTGAGACAGAGATACTGGTAGTGTTCCCATCTCCTCAGCTCCCAATCTAGAATTGCAAAGGAAAGAAGTGGGTGGGAAGGGAGAGGGAGGGGAGATACAGAGAGATACAGAGAGAGAGAGGGCAGAGATACTGGGAGTGTTCACCCCACCAGCTCCTAATCCAGGACTGAAAGGGCAAGAAATGGGTGGGAAAGAGAGAGAGAGAGAGAGAGAGAGAGAGAGAGAGATACAGAGATAGATAGATAGGGTGGGAAGGAGAGAGAGAGAGAGAGAGAGAGAGAGAGAGAGAGAGAGAGAGAAAGAGACACACAGGCGGAGATACTGGAAGTGCCCCTCCCAAGCTCCCAATCCAGGACTGAAAGGGCAAGAAGTGGGTGGGAAGGGAGATAGAGAGATAGGTAGATATACAGAGAGAGAGAGAGAGAGAGAGAGAGAGAGAGAGAGAGAGAGAGAGAGAGAGAGTACGAGGGAGATATTGGCAGTGTTCACCCCCCTTCCCCTGCTTCCAATGGGCCCACCGTCAACACCAACACCACCACTGACCACTGACCACTGGCGGGACACAATAACACTCCCTGCAAGTACTCCTAGGAGTATATTTCATCTTGAAGTCATTGACCACACTACTTTGGGGTTAGGGTTGGGGGTTAGGGTTGGGGGTTGGGAATGAGGTTAGAGGGTGGGGTGGGGGGTGGAAACAATTAGTCAGACAAGAGATTCAGTGGGACTGCAGAAACCTACCAACACACTGAACACGTCCTGCAAGAACGCACAGACATTCACGTCATTCACAAAGCTGTTTATTTTGTTTTATGGCATATCAACCTTGGTGGGTCATTTAATGCCGACAAAGTTTTGAAATAGATTTCTAGCGATAGCTTGGTAAAACTCAATTTTTTTAAAACAGATTTTTTGTTAAATTCATTTTTTTTTAACCCTATTGAAAATTTTTAAAACATTTTTTAAACTCTTTTCTTTTATCCCCATTACTACCAGGTCCACCCTGTCTCGGAATGGTAGTATCTGTTAGGGTCCCATCTATGGATAAAATAGATGGAGAATGAATTTAAAAAAATGTATTCTAAAAAAAAAAATTGAATACCCATCAAGGTTTTTTATTCATTCTTGTTGAGTATTCAAATTTCTTTCATTACTCCCAGGTCCACTCTGACCCGGAGTGGTAGTACATGTTAGGGTCCCATCTAGGGGTTAAATAGTTCTAAAATGAGTGTTAAAAAATTGAATACCCATCAAGGTTTTTATTCATTCTTGTTGAGTATTCAAATTTTTAAAACTGCCATTACTCCCAGGTCCACTCTGACCCGGAGTGGTAGTACATGTTAGGGTCCCATCTATTGCTTAAATAGATTTAAAACGAGTTTTTAAAAATTTTAAAATTAAAAATTAAATACCTATCAAGGTTTTTATCCATTCTTTTTAACTATTCAAATTTTAAAAACTATTTTTAACTCATTTTTTTTTTCATTACCCCTTAATCGCTATTGCTCCAAGGTGTACTCTGACCTGGAGTGGTAGTACCTCTTAAGGTCCCATCTATGGGTTAAATAAATCAAAAAGGAATTTTTTTAAATATGCTTAAAAAAATATTGTATATCTATCAAGAATTATTAAAGAATAAACAAAATGTCTTTGGCATAAAATAACCCAACAAAGGTTGACAAGATGTTGAGTATTCAAAATTTTTACAACTCTTTTTTAAACTTTTTTTTTTCAATACCTCTTCATTGCCATTACTCCCAGGTCCACTCTGACCCAGAGTGGTAGTACCAGTTAAAGCTGCATATATGGGTTAGATATATTTAAAATGATCTAAAATAAGTTTTTAAAAATCTGTTTAAAAAAAAATTAAGTACCCATAAAAGAATTAATAAACAGAATGTCTTCGGTATAAAATAACCCAACAAGGGTTGACATGACAATAAAAAAAAACAACCAACCAACCAACCCCGTCCTCCTCAACCTCCTCCTTCTCCTCTAGTTTTACACAAACAAAAAAAAAAAACACTGACTCGTTTTTTTTTCTTTCTTCATTATACTACAGGGCACAAATACACTGTACAAATTTTTTGTTTTGCATCTACCCAACCCCTCCACACATAAAGATCCTCTGTTCTGTCTGCCCCTAAGAAAGAGAAATGAGATAATTTTCTTTATCTTTTCAACAGGGTGGGCAATGCTGAGCACAATTACCCCTCCCCCACCTCACGCACAACCACCCCTCCCAATGGAAGTCCCTGTTTTGGTTATATCACCCTACCCTTCTTTTTTCCCCAGTAAAGACTCTGTCAGTTGACCACCCCTCATAATTCTCTATTGTTAATGGTTTCCCAATGTCCCTGGGGGCTAGACACTTTTGAAGAACCAGGAAACAGAGAAATCAGTCTTGGGACTCCAGTGGGTGGAGTCGCCCGGGGGGTACGGCTGACTGGGTGGGAGACATATTTTATTGGACTTTTTAGGAGATCTTAATCAGGAATTCTTCATTTCCTCTCTCCAAGGGTCTTCATAGAATCTTATATCCTCATTTCTCAGACAAAATGCCATTTTTTTGCCTTTTTCCATTTTCCCCTTTTATTTAAAACACATACGTGCAGTTGAAAAGCAAGATTAAAACTTGAAAAACTCAACTATTTTAAAATAGCCTACCTAGGGAAATGGTGCCATTTTAAAGTCCTATACCTGAAACTTTTGGTGTGATGAGCCATTTTTTTCCTTTCCGTTCTCCCTGCCGTTTTTTTAAACACACATGTGCTCTTACAAAGAAAACTTTTTAAAAAACCAACCCAACTATTTTAAAATAGCCTACCTAGGGAAATGGTACTATTTTAAAGTCCTACACCTAAAACTTTTGGTGTGATGAGCCATTTTTTTCCTTTCCGTTCCCCCCGCCATTTTTTTAAACACACATGTGCTCTTACAAAGAAAACTTAAAAAAAAAAACAACCCAACTATTTTAAAATAGCCTGCCTAGGGAAATGGTGCCATTTTAAAGTCCTACACCTAAAACTTTTGGAGTGATGAGCCATTTTTTTCCTTTCCGTTCTCCCTGCCGGTTTTTTAAACACACATGTGCTCTTACAAAGAAAACTTTAAAAAAAAACAACCCAACTATTTTAAAGAGCCTACCTAGGGAAATGGTGCCATTTTAAAGTCCTACACTTAACACTTAAACATGCCAGGAATGGGCATAGTATCTGATGTCCTATCTTGGATCAATTTCACTTTCTGGCACTTTTGCTGCTTAGGATCAAAGCATCACTACCGAGCACTTACACCTATGATCAATGTGTAGTATCCCTCAGTTATTTGGAGAAAAAAACAAAAAAACTATAGAATGCGTAGATAATATATACTTCAAAGATTAATACAAAATTATGAAGATGTATAAAATATGTACATTTTTCCCCTCTTTGTAATATAATTATATATACGTGGGTACAGATACTACAGTCTCATCCTTGGCGCAGCATACATATATAACACTCTGATCTTAGAAGTTATGGACAGACAAAAATAGAAAAACTCACTGTTTATATATATATATATATATATATAATATATATATATAATGCCAGACTTTATACAGTTTCTAAACAGTCTTCAACCACGGTTGTGACATCTCACTTGCCAACAAGAAAAGGCCAATAAAAGAAGCTGAACACCAAATCCTTATCATTTTCAATGAAATATGCCTACTGGAAAAATAGGTACACACGCACACACACACCTCAATATTGTTGATAGACCATGTATATTTAAGTTAGGTTACCAAAGGTGTAAAATAAACAGCATTTAGTAACCAAGCACTTGGTTTGAAAATCGCATAGTTACAGAGTAAGGTTAAAACTTGAAAAACAACTATTTTAGAATAGCCTACCTAGGGAAATGGCGCCACTTTAAAATCCTACACTTGAACTTTTTAATTTGTAAGGTTTATATTTTATGGTCAAAAATGCATTACACCCATTAAATTTGTGGCCAAATGATCAGAAATGCATTACACCCATTAAATTTATTTCAAAATGGTCAAAAATGCATTACACCCATTAAATTTGTGGCCAAATGTTCAAAAATGCATTTCACCCATTAAATTTATTTCCAAATGGTCAAAAATGCATTACACCCTTTAAATTTGTGGCCAAATGGTCAAAAATGCATTACACCCATTAAATTTGGGGCCAAATGGTCAAAAATGCATTACACCCATTAAATTTGTGGCCAAATGGTCAAAAATGCGTTACACCCATTAAATTTGTGGCCAAATGCACCTCACCCAAAGGGCTAACAAATACTATATATTATCTGAATATTTCTAAGATGCACTTATGTTTAAACCTTCCCAATAAACTTTTATATGATGCCGAATATTTGCATCTGCCAATTCTGTTAGGAATTACACTGTTTACCAAAAATTGTTTGCATATCAAATTCCTCAAATTCTTGGCACACACAAAGAAATCATTGAAATAATTTTTAACAAACAGTAAATCATAATTCCTCAGAAAGTACCCAAAGTATGTCAAAAATTTTCTCTTAGACAAATGGGGGGAGGGGGATGGGGCTCAGGAGGAAGGAGGATATTTTTTTGGAAGAAATCTGAAGAGAATAAAGATGTTTTGCTTACCTTAAGGTTTGAAGCCCTTAAAGTCACGTTCTTTTTCGTTCCTGATGCCACAGGAATAACATGATTTACATAATTGATTCTTGGACAAAGTTCATTTCCAGCATTCTGTGGGATTAAAAACAAAAACAAAAAAACGGTTAGAAATTTCAAAGAAAACAGACAAATATTAAAATAAACAATTAAAACTAAAATAAAAAAAAAATAAAAAAATGAATGCCTTGCTAACTAACGCACACACATATCTATCTATATATAAAGGAAGTTTGGTATGTACGTGTCAACATATAAGTCCAAAATGGGAGGTCACTCGGATTTGAAATCTTGCATACGCATTAATATCCTTCTAACTAAGAAACACGCCAAATTTGGTTATTGATTTTTACTGATTAAGGGATATAATTAATTAATTAAACAAAAATCAAATGATTTGCGATAATCGTGGTATTGCTGCTGCTGCTAATATAAAAAAAAACAGAAATTTCACAGAAAACAGACAAATATTAAAATAAACAATTAAAGGAAAAGAAAAATAATAAAAAATAATGCTCTGTCAACTAACACACACACACACACACATATATATATTGAAATGAAAAATAAAGGAAAGAAAATGTTGAATGGATAAAATAGAATTTATTTTATTTTATTTTACTGACATGTGTTTCGGCCAGGAGTTTATCCATGCATACATGTATTCTATCTATTATTATTTTAAATACAAAATAAAATAACAATAATAAAAAAATTACAATTCTTTTTTTTTTAGCATACAAAGAAATAACGGCCTTTGTCAGAGTAAATCCACTGGTGTTTTAAATCAAATTGGTTAAAATATGGAGAATGTTCGAATATATATATATCTAATTATAATGGAGATTGTGTGTTTGTCTGTCTGTAACCGAAACTAAATCACTACTTGAGTCATAATTCCCTTACTTATTGACGTCACATTCACCATAAATTTATTTTTATTTAAACCTCAATTATTGATAAAATTGTTATACCTTTTTAATACTGTTGGATTAATCTACATTCTAATAACATGCTAATTTGCATATTGATATTAAGAATTTGATTTTAATAAATATATGCTTAATATTATTGATTTCTAATTGTTTGGTTTTCTCTTAACGAATATGAGCAAAAATCTCAGGGATAAATCATAAAAGAAATCCATAAACAAGACGAAAGAACTGTAATTTTATCAAATACTTCATAATCTAACTAAATAGATAAATTAGGAAAAATGAAAGACGGGAGTGATGGAAAATGATGGAAGAGTTAGATTTAAAGCTGTTCTATTTTTCGATTATACCCCCCCCCCGTTTATTAATTTCTAAATAGTTTCTAATTTCATACAATATTTTATTACATCAAAACCTAAATACTTGCACCCGAAGGGTGCATATATTTGCTAGTATATATATATAATATATATATATATATATATACACTATATTCTTTTTTTTTTGACACACGTTATTTTTTTCAGAATACAAGGTGTGTCAAAAAGTACAAAAAATCTCAATACTTTTTTGACACACCTTGTATATCTATTGAAGTGTGTATTCTTACACATATTGAACTATAGATCTCTTTTTACACACTTTGTAGTCAGAAAAAAAAATAATGTTCCATTCATTAATTTTTTCCAGAATACAAGGTGTGTCAAAAAGTACAAAAAGTCTCGATACTTTTTTGACACACCTTGTATATATATGGAAGTGTGTATTCTTACACATAATGAACTATTATACTTAAATATATAAATAAAATAAAATCATAATTATTACTGAACAAAGTATAACGAGCAAGACAGTTTGGCACCTGCAACAAATTGGATCTGTTTCCCAAACTAATCTCTCTCTGATTTCAAGAGAGAGAGAGAGAGAGAGAGAGAGAGAGAGAGAGAGAGAGAGCAATGGATTCAAAATCCCTTAAGTTCGCTCAAGCATTTTCCTTTTATATCGCAGCATAATGAAATAAGATCAAACATCCTGCAATTGTATTGTTTATAGGACACTTGCTGATTGTGTTGTTGATCAGGGAATTCTCTGGAGCAAGAAACATTGATGATTCTGAGATTCCTGGTTTTTGGTTAAGTTCACATAGCACTAATACCCTTGGGAAAGGTATGTATCTAACTACTCTTCCTCCAGCTATGGGTAAATAGTAGGGCAGACTGGGCTCTTTAATCTTGGTTAGGCAACCAGTCTAGGAGAAGTAAAACTCTGAATTCAAACCTGTTAATGTCCGCTTTGTGTGGTCACTACTAGAATAGACTCAGTCCTAATTAGTCATTTATTTCACTATATATAAATAGTTAGGCAACCAGTCTAGGAGAAGGAAAACTCTGAATTCAAACCTGTTAAACTCCACTTTGGGTGGTCACTACCAAAATAGGCTCAGCCCTAATCAGTCATTTATTTAATTATATATAAATAGTTAGCCAACCAGTCTAGGAGAAGGAAAACTCTGAATTCAAACCTGTTAAACTCAACTTGTGGTGGTCACTACTAGAATAGGCTCAGCCCTAATTAGGGATCTATTTCACTAACTAAGAACCTATGGGTCAACCGTTATTTCATTATTGAAACACGTGTAGAACCTTCCTTTGGTGGGTTGGAGGGTACAGAACAAATTTATAACTTACCACAGCATTTTTAACGGTTTTATTTTTTTATATTTTTTATTTTATTTTTATTTTTATCTTTTTGATTCAAGGTATTTATTCTGCAGGTAATCCTCACTAATGTCTTCTCGAACAGTGCTCAGGTGGATATCTAGGTGTATGCAATGTTAAACGTTGCACATCTAGGAATCAGGCACCTGTGGCTCGCTCAACAAGAAGTGCAAGGCTTAATTTGCAGGAACTTTTCTGGTTTTTGTCTTTTGGTTTTTGCAATGAGCTGGCGCCAATGTTTTGGCAGGAATAAATCGGCATGGCCAGTCGGAATTCTTCCTTTCACTACCGAGTAAAAAAAACCAAAAAAACAGAGCTGGACCTCAGCGAACATTACACGTAGGAATCATAAACAGATTGAGAGTAGGTGATAATCAGAAGATGAGCCTAATTCCTACTACCTGGTGCTTGGATTAATCAGATTAAAAATATATATATATATCTATATCTACATATATATATATATATATATATATATATATATATATGTTCAGAATTTTGTATTATAAGGTGGGTAATTCCATTCAGAAATATTAAAGTTACAATCATTTTATAAATCCTACTACCTGGTCCTTGGATTAATCAGATTAAAATATATATATATATATATCTATATCTATAAATATATATATATATGTTGAGAATTTTGTATTATAAGGTGGGTAATTCCATTCAGAAATATTAAATCATTTCATTCAGGAATATTAAAGTTACAATCATTTTATAAATCCTACTACCTGGTCCTTGGATTAATCAGATTAAAAAATATATATATCTATATCTATATCTATAAATATATATATGTTGAGAATTTTGTATTATAAGGTGGGTAATTCCATTCAGAAATATTAAATCATTTCATTCAGGAATATTAAAGTTACAATCATTTCATTCAGAAATATTAAAATGTATAGTAATAGTATTTTTTTATATTACTTCTAATCCTAATTTTTATTAATCCTATTCTGTTAATATTTTTTATTATTATTATTATTATTTTGCTATTTCTAATCCAACTCTTAACCTTATCATTACTGTCAAAATTAGTATTGTCCCCTTTTTATTTATTTATTTTTTTGTGTTAATTAGAAAAATACAATACAATACAATGCAATTTAGTGAGTTTTAGTATTTGGTTGGACAAGTTTAATGTCATGTCCAAGACATCCATTTTTTTTGGGGGGAGGGGTCTTACCCCTCTGCATGGAATACAGTCGGCCTATTCTACAGCCCAACCTATAAAATATATATATATGGAGAAAAGTAGACAAACACGGGATGTTATGGAAACTGGATGTTTATTGTGGGCGATGCAATGTTTGATAAAGACCTCTTCATATGGCCGAAACAGATTTCTGTCAGCAAAACTTTTAACATCTTGTTTTTTCTACAAACTTTCTACACATATTGTCGGATTCATATCCATTTTACCTTTCATATATATATATATATATATATATATATATATATAATCATATAAGGATATCTACTGAGTCAGACTGTTAGTTTCGCATAAAGCTCTTCAGGGCTAAAATCTGACTGAAGAAGAAAAAGGAGCAAGACCAATAAATACTACTAACCACATTAATCATTTAAATTATCAAATCATACTGACCAATAAAAACACAGAACGCATTAGTTTATTGTTTAATTAAAAAATATTTAATTTCTATATTAACTGATTTTTTATTTATTTATTTATTTTTTTTTTTTATTATTATTATTTATATATTATTTAGAATCAAGCAGATATGAAACAAAAATTAAGTGTAAGCACCCCGTCGTCATTCTCATCCCCTCAACCAAATGGAACCCAGCACGCCAACGATTGTCCATCTCTTTGCTCGTAGTTAAACGATCCAAGCTTCTCCTAGCGGTTATATGAATATATATATATCTTATATACATATATATGCATATAAATTGTTTTTTCTTTTGGCCAAATACTATACCAATAGATTATTTTTTGTTGGTACGAATATCTTGGTCTTTTCTTTTTTTCAAAAATTTTTTTCTTCCTGGTTGATGTTTGGTAGTATATTTTTACAATCAAACTCTCTGCCGGGTTTTTTCTCTCCGCAAGGATCTACCAACACGCTTGGTATATTAAATTATATATATATAATCCAAAGATTGAGAGGAGAAATCTTCCTAAGACATAGTAATTTTTAACCATAGTAGAGGATGAAGAAAGATACGCTAAAATTTTGATTAATGAAAATCGGTAAATCAAACTATATTTAATATATGTGAAATAATAACAGAAACATTTTTTTGTCGTAGATGCAGTGCCACATTGGGATATTGATCTTGTTATGAAAAAATCAGAAATCATCAATAACTTAAAATTGGTTGACTTTAAGACTTACTCAATAGCATTTTTGGATTCCTTTGGTTAAAATGCTTTTATAAATTAATTTTTAGGAGTAGGGAAGCTCTAGAACTCATTTTACAGACAATAATAGGTTTCAAAAAGTCACCATTTTTTTGCGACCCCCCACCCCTCAAATTTGGAGAGCTAAAAATAGACATAACATCACCAGTTTTTGGAATTGGGAGCTCAAATTTTGAGGATTGTCTAACTTTAACATAATCCACACTTGGACAAAATTTCAGAAAAATTGAAGGGGGGTGGGTGATATGGCCTGTGTAGAATAATCATACTAGTTCCAATTACCATCGAATTGGTAAGACAAGGCAGCAAGCAGTCGTAACTTAATATGAATATGTTTTGCCGCAAATACTATGGCAGGTTATTTATGAAGCCTCCTAACCTCATAGAAACCAAGCAGCCAATCAGGACTCTAGGAATGGAATCACCCAAATGCATGAGTGGACTATTCTGGATTCCCATAAGTACCAGTTGTCTTGGCACTGGTTCAGTTGTGCTTAGCTTGTTGCTCAAACCAACAGTAAGCTAACTCACTTCAACAGCCTGCATGATTTGACATGGAATTACCCAAATAATAATTAACAATGCTCGATTTAAAACCCCCCAAAAAAGCTTCACAAATACAAACAACTGAATCATCTGTTACAATCAGGCATGCTTGTTTGTTAGTAGACATGAATGATTGATCGTATCGGACATAAATCAATTTTTGCCCAAGTGGGAGAATCGGCCGGACATGCGCGGAGATAAGAGAAACAGACAAATATTGGCGCTGTGAGAAAATGAAGCAGACACCCAGGGTTTGAGCAAAAAGGTTCCTATCGTAACAAAATCAATCCGATCCTGGGTAGAACAAGAAGAGAAGCACCAGAGATCATTATCAGATTAGGAATAATGGGGAGTGGTTCATTTCCAGATGTGGGGGGTCGGGGGAGGGGGTCTTCCAGTTGCTGCACATGGCCAACAGCAGATGCAGCAGCAGAAACAATTATACTTTAACTTATATATATGTAAATATCTTATTATAATGGAGATTGTGTGTTTGTCTGTCTGTAACCGAAACTAAATCACTACTCGAGTCATAATTCCCTTACTTATTGATGTCACATTCACCATAAATTTATTTTTATTTAAACCTCAATTATTGATAAAATTGTTATACCTTTTTAATACTGTTGGATTAATCTACATACTAATAACATGCTAATTTGCATATTGATATTAAGAATTTGATTTTAATAAATATATGCTTAATATTATTGATTTCTAATTGTTTGGTTTTCTCTTAACGAATATGAGCAAAAATCTCGGGGATAAATCGTAAAAGAAATCCATAAACAAGACGAAAGAACTGTAATTTTATCAAATACTTTATAATCTAACTAAATAGATAAATTAGGAAAAATGAAAGACGGGAGTGATGGAAAATGATGGAAGAGTTAGATTTAAAGCTGTTCAAAACCAAGTCGCAGTTTGAGAGCTCAATGTGTGCTCTTAATGTTAGAGTCACAGAGAAAATATATAAGTAAAGAAATAACAAAAGACTTAGAGATTTAGCATTATATATGTGACGTAGTTTGAATATGTCTTTCTTTTCTAGTCTGTCAAAAAATTGGCTACAGTTAAGAGATACCTTTTTCGCCGACCGATTTTTTGTGGCGGAAGTTGAAACTGCGACATAAAAAACTTTTTTCTTTTTTTGCAACATCAAAGATTTACATTTGGAATTCATATCACAGGACTACAAAATTCTAAAATTTTTTAAAAATACATAAATAAAAATCTGTTTTCAAATGCCTTTAAAGTAATAAAAATTTCATCATTCACATCTGATGAGTTGGGAGATTTAGACTATTTGTCTAAGCTCCCTGAAATAGACTATAATGCTAAATCTCTAAGTCTTTTTATTTCTTTACTCATATGTAAATATATATATATGTATAATTTAAGTCAGACACTACTAAGGATCTTCAGGATAATACTGAGAGTATTATTCTGAAGATGCTGTAAAGTGCTGAGCTGACAGTAGATGTGGCGCTCCACCTCAGAAAAAAATCTCCCTAGATTAGTGTTAGTGAAAAGGGAATAGACTCCCTCACTGTCCGGCTGATACCAACAATAAGCCAGTCTGCTAACTTTACTTATATATTATATATATATATATATATTATATATATATATATAAGTGAATGAAGTGACAAATAAAGTTTTAGCTTTTATTCATTTATTTGGGAACGATATAATATCGTTCCCAAATAAATGAATAAAAGCTAAAACTTTTATTCAACTATCAACGCTCTATCGCAGATATTGAGCACTCTTCTAATAACACTGTACGTTGGATTACTACCGCTTTTTCTAGTATACTAGTGCCAACCATACACATTAATAATATTATATATATATATATATATATATATGACTTTGCAAAAAAATCTCCCTAGTTTAGTGTTAGTGAAAAGGGAATAGACTCCCTCATTGTCCAGCTGATACCAACAATAGGCCAGTCCGCTAACTTTACATATATATATATATATATATATATATATATATATGTATGACTTTGAAAGAAAATGGTACAAAACTTGTTGGTAAATCCTCGCGGTGAGAAAAAACCCAGCAAATAGTTTGATTGTAAAATATACTATCAAACATCACCTGGGGGAAAAAAGATTTTGGAAAAAAAGAAAAGACTAAGATAGTCGTACCAACCAAAAATAATCTATTGGTACAATATTTGGCCAAAAGAAAAAACAATTTATATGCATATATATATATATATATATAATATATATATAAGATATATATATTCATACAAGACCGCCAGGAGACTAAAGCTAATAAGTAAAAAGTGCTCAATACCTAAGTAGAGCCAATATATATATATATATATATATATGACTTTGAAAGAAAATGGTACAAGTCAAGAATTTTTTATTTGTCACTTCATTCAACTATCAACGCTCTATCACAGATATTGAGCACACTTCTAATAACACTGTACATTGGATTACTATTACTTTTTCTAGTATACTAGTGCCAACCATACACATTAATAATATGTATATATATATATATATATATATATATATATAATATATATATGACTTTGAAAGAAAATGGTACAAGTCAAGAATCTTATTCCAGAGTTTTTTCTCCAAGAAAGTCAAAAGTCTGGCATGATATTTAGTCATTGTCTGGCACGATATCAACGCAAAAGAGAAATGTTTATTCATTCACGACCCACAGATGTATTCTTCCCAAATTTTTATCCACCCAGCAACTATCTTTACGAAGATACTTCAGACATGTGTACAATGTAAATGATTTTTTTCTTCTTTTTTTTTACTTACAACACAAAACATTTTGCAAATTGTAAAAGCTCAAAGAAAATTTGGACACTTTTCAAAATCCATCAATGAAAACATTGGAAAGAATAAATTTGAGACGAAGATAAAAAAAGAAAGTTTGAAATAAATTCAAAAAATGTGGCATGAATATATGACTAACTTATATAAAAATAAAGTGATCATGTCTTATCATCTAAGAAAAATTATAAAACTAATCTTGATACTTAGGAAAAGTAATGACTACTGCTGTTCAGGGTATCAGGTACCCTGAAGACCCTTATGATGAAACTCGAGTAGGTTATTTCTGTACACACTATAATACTATATATATAATATATATATTAAAATAAGTGTATTTTGGCAGCATTTTTTCTTTTATACAAGTTTTGTTGAACTGCAAAGACAATTCCTGTTGGACAAGTTTTTAATTGATACGTTCCAATTTTCGGGCCATCTTTCTGATGTCGAGGTGAAACTTATAATAGTCCCCAAAGGTTTCAAAACGAGTGCTTTCGGCAATACAATTTACGATGGTATGATATATATATATATATATATATACATATATATGTGTGTCATTCACATACAGTCCTGTTTTATATATATATATATATAATATATATATGTGTGTGTCATTCACATACAGTCCTGTTTTATATATATATATATATATATATATATATATATATGAAAAAAGTGACTACTGCTGTTCAGGGTACCAGGTACCCTGAAGATCCTTATGAGGAAACTGGAGTAGGTTATTTCTGTACACACTATATATATATATATATATAGTCATTCACATACAGTCCTGTTTTATATATATATATATATATATATATGTGTGTGTGTATGTATATGAAAAGTAATGACTACTGCTGTTCAGGGTATCAGGTACCCTGAAGATCCTTATGATGAAACTGGAGTAGGTTATTTCTATACACACTATAATACAATATATATATATATATAATATATATATATATATATATATGAAAAGTAATGACTAGTGCTGTTCAGGCTATCTGTGAAACACTGTCAGCTTTTCAAAAAAATCTGGCTTGTCCAATACAAGCCTTCATCACTATAAACAAATCGTCTAAGAGTCTTACCCCTCTGCAGAGGTGCAGTCGGTGCATTCTAACGCCCCCGCCGACAGGGCGGAAGAGGTTGTTTGGTACTGTTTGTAACAGAAATAGAAAAGTTTTCGGTCGCAACCATCTACTTGGTATTTTAAAACAATTAAAACAAAAAGATAATCGTTAGTGTGTGTC
>CM042175.1:475717-488217 GCA_023376005.1 Doryteuthis pealeii
GGACCAAACGGAGCCACACATATCAGACAACGCTAACACAGAGCAAAGGCATTCCAGCAATGGTCCATTACGAAGACCAACGGGGCTCACCACCGTCCCTCTAACCTCCACTTTCCCTCCCCTTCTTCCTCCTCTCCCCTCTCTCGATTCCCCCTCCTCCTCCTACTCCTCCCTCAATTTCCTTCCCAACTCGGCCACTATTACTCTTGTTGTCCTACCCCCCCTCCCCCCCCCCATTACTGATTAAAGATAAAGTCCAACAAATTATAGCCTGCTGATTGGTCGTTGTTGGTCAGCCATGTTTGGACCACCTGCTTTTCAGCTCGGAATGGACATGTAATTCATACTCGAGCCTCAAGAATCAATTTCCTATTTTCTTCTCTTCTTTCTTTCTTTTTTTTTTTTTTTTACCCTACCTCATATTTCAACTTTATTTTGTTGTTCTTCGGGAATTCCTATACTAGTCGGAAATTTTTAATTAAATTCATTAATCTGTTTACTCCAGTCAGGTAGGCATGAGCAATTTGGAGTAGAGGAAAATTCATCAACATCAATTCGTAGCCTTAATCATTTACAAATGAATTGCTATAAAAATGCATTAGAAATGATTTTTACTATAAAAATGCATTGGAAATGATTTTTACTATAAAAATGCATTGGACAATGATTTTTGCTATAAAAATGCATTGGAATGAATTTTACTATAAAAATACATTGGAAATGATTTTTTACTATAAAGTGTATTGGAAATGATTTTTACTATAAAAATGCATTGGAAATGATTTTTAATATAAAAAATACATTGCCAATGATTTTTGCTATAAAAATGCATTGGACAATGATTTTTACTATAAAAAATACATTGCCAATGATTTTTACTATAAAAATGCATCAGACAATAATTTTTATTATAAAAATGTATTGGGAAATGATTTTCACTATGAAATTGCATTGGAAATGATTTTTACTATAAAATGTATTGGAAATGATTGCTATAAAAATACATTGGAAATGATTTTTGCTATAAAAATTACATTGGAAATGATTTTTACTATAAAAATGCATTGGAAATGATTTTACTATAAAAATGCATTGGACAATGATTTTACTATAAAAATACACAATGATTTTACTATAAAAATGCATTGGACAATGATTTTTACTATAAAAATGCTATATAAAAATGTATTAGGAAATGATTTTTACTATAAAAATGTATTAAGAAATGATTTATATATAAAACTGCATTAGAAATGATTTTTACTATAGAAATGTTATAAAAATTTAGTAGCTGTACATGAAACGATTTGTGTGTCGATCGAGGACAGATCAAGTTTTCCCAATTATCATTCACACAAAATGCGCAACATGCAAATGAATATTCAACAACGATCATGAAATTCTAATTTTTGTTATTGTTAAATTGAAATGAAAACCAAAATTGCCAAGAATCAAAGACAAAAAAGACAACATCAAAGAATTGGTTCCGGAATTGTCATAAAATGGTAAAAGCAAGAACAATGGCAAATAACGGAATTGACAGGAACAACAACAGGAAAAGCACCAGAAGAATTTGGTTCTTTGACACTTCCTTTCTCTCAAAGAACTCAACTCAACTTTAGTCGCAGAATCATTCTCTATTCTTTGACAAAATGGTTCTTTGTTAGTTTTTGGTTTTACATTCTTGACAAATTCTACAAATTCAATCAAATGCCAGAACATTTCTCAAAATGTCAAACGATTCTATATAATTAACAATATTACGCACATCTTAGGGGATGGTTTAGCTGACGGTAGGTGTAGCGCTCCACCTCAGTAAAAAAAGAGACATCCCTGGTGAGAGTGCTATTTTATATATATATAAATATTTTTGGGAGAATATGTGCTTAATTGAAGTCGTACCTAATTTTGAAAGTTAATTAATTAATAATTAATTAATTAGGCGGGCATACCTATTTAAATCTAAGGCTAAACAAATCGAGAAAAATCAATCTCTGTATGTACATTGAGGCCTATTAGGCCTCATCAGCAGAGCTATAGATAGATTGTGTGTGATTCGAACCCTGACTGTCAAGCTGACAGGCGAGGACCATAACCCCTACACTAACCGGACTTTCTTAGATTTTTCGTTTTGTTTAGAAGTAGGTTTCTATTCCTCTTATAGTGACTTTTTCTACATGACAGTATGAGAAGTAAATACACAAGCGATGTGTTTTGATATGGCTTTTTTTAGCCGACAATTTTCTCACATATTCTCCCAAAAATTGTTGGCGAAAAAAAGCCATATCAAAACACATTGCTTGTGTATTTACTTCTCATATATATATATATATATATATCTTAGGGGCAAGTTTAGCTTAGTAGGAAGCTGACGGTAGGTGTAGTGCTCCACCTCAGCAAAAAAGAGACATGCTTGGTGAGAGTGCCAGTTTAGTTGTGTGGGTATATATATATATATATATATATATATACACACACACATACATATCGAAGCATGTGACGTAATGGTTAGACTCCTAGGAAATGGACTCGTTGACTCGAGTTCAAATCCTGAATGAAGCACTTGGCATTCCACATGGCAGTAATACTCTTGGGAAAGGTATGCATCTATCTACTCTTCACCCAGCTATGGGTAAATAGTAGGTCAGACTGGGCTCTTTAACCTTTCCTCTGGATTCAGACCTGTTAAACCCGCTTAAGAAATTGACCTTGTGTCATATCCTGCTTGTGTGGAGAAGTTTTTATATATATATATATATATATATATATATAATATATATATATATGGTCTGGTTTAGCTAAGTTCGTAGAGCACCCGGTGGGAATCACAATGGGTAATGTGATCTTGGGGGAGCTGACTGTAGGTGTGCTGCTCCACCTCAGCACAAAAGACACATGCTTAGTGAGAGTGCCAGTTTAGTTGTATGTGTAGATATATATATATATATATATATATACATATAGGGTCCGGTTTAGCTCAGTTGTTAGAGCACACGGTGAGGAATTGACATCCTTGGTGAGAGTGCTATTTTCTATATATATAAATATATATATATAAATATATGTATATATATACACGTCTTAGGGTCCGGTTTAGCTAAGTGGGAAGCTGACGGTAGGTGTAGCGCTCTACCTCAGCAAAAAAGAGACATCCTTGGTGAGAGTGCTATTTTATATATATATATATATATATATATATATATATATACGTCTTAGGGGCCGGTTTAGCTTAGTGGGAAGCTGACGGTAGGTGTAGCACTCCACTCAGCAAAAAAGAGACATGCTTGGTGAGAGTGCCAGTTTAGTTGTATGTGTGGATATATATATATATATATATATATATATATATATATGGTCCGGTTTAGCTCAGTTGGTAGAGCACTCGGTGAGGAATCGCATAGGATTGGGTAATCTGATCTGTGTGGTAAAGTGGGGAACTGACAGTAGGTGTGGTGCTTCACCTCAGCAAAGACATGGGAGACTGCTCCGTGTCTGACTCAAAACCTCGACTGCCAAGAATACCCGCCTGATGGCTTGGCAGTCGAGGTGTCGAGTCACACACGGAGCAATCTCCCATGTCTATAACCTTGCTGATGAGACCTAATAGGTCGAAATGTACATTCAGGGATTGACATTTTCTCGATTTGTTTAGCCTTACATTTGAACATATATGCCCGCCTAAAATTCAATAATTATTAACTAATTAATTTTCAAAATTATGTATGACTTCAATTAAGCACATATCCTCCAAAAATATATATATATATATATATATGAGAAGTAAATACACAAATGATGTGTTTTGATATGGCTTTTTTAGCCGACAATTTTTGGGAGAATATGTGCTTAATTGAAGTCATACCTAATTTTAAAAGTTAATTAATTAATAATTAATTAATTAGACGGGAATACCTATTAGGTATTCCCGCCTAATTAATTATTAATTAACTTTCAAAATTAGGTATGACTTCAATTAAGCACATATCCTCCAATATATATATATATATGTATGTAACTCTCAAAATGAGTTTCACAATCATTTTGTAAATTTTTTTCTGCTTTTAGTACAAAAAAATAAAATAAAATAAAATAAAGAAATCTTACCACTCTGCCTTGAACAACTTCTTTAAGAGAACAGTGCAAGGCCTCACGTGTTGTACATAGGTGTTCTTTAATACACCAGTTGCAGGGAAATTTGCTCTCTGTACAATGTGTGCACCTGTAAAATAAAAAGAGACGGAAAAAAATAAGTATGGTAGAAATTGTCATAAAAGCAACTGAAATTGAAAAGGAATACACATATATATATATATTATATATATATATATATATATATATTTATTTATTTATAATTAATAATACAATTTTAAAGTCGGTCCTACCATTGGTTTCTGAATAACACTTTTTCTGTGTTATTTGTCGTCAGAGGCGTTGACTTTTTCAATGCCTCTGACGACGAATAACACCGAAAAAGTGTTATTCAGAAACCAATGGTACGACCGACTTTTAAATTGTATTATTAATTATAAATAAATAAATAAATAAAGCTCTTACATAAGTAATTGAGCCCTCTATAATCAATTCTCCAACAATAATAATAATTTAACCTATATATATATATATATAATACTAATAATATTATTGTTATTCCAGCTATGGGTTAAATTGTAGGGCAGACTGAGCCCTTCAGCCTTGGGCAGGTAACCAGTCTAGGAGAGGGATAACTCTGAATCCAAAATTCCCTCCAGCTATGGGTTAAATAGTAGGGCAGACTAAGCCCTTCAGCCTTGGGTAGGTAACCAGTCTAGGAGAGGGATAACCTGAATTCAAAATTCCTGAGGTCGATCGTTGATTGGGTTTGTGGCAACCCTTGATGCACCAATTCTTTCTTATCGACTGTGCCAAAAAGTGTGGATGGTCCAACACAAGCCTTCACCACTATAAACAAAGTCACTGTGTGGGTGTTCATTGTGTGTGTGAACCCTCATGCATCGAAAATCGACAAGAGAGTCCATTATATATATAATACTACTAATATTATTGTTAGATGGAAAATGACGGGTCTACCATGGTTTCAATCAAAAAATGATTTCCTCAGGACCCTACTCTACATTAACTAAGTCGATGTAATTCCTTAGTTAAATTGAAGATATTTATCAGATAATAACAGTTGAACAAGATGTCATAAAAGTGAAATTAAAGCTGTATTTACCAAAATAGAAATGAACCATGAATGGAACATTTATTTTTTCAGAATACAATGTGTGTCAAAAAAGTGCAAGCTGTCATTACCAAGATAGAAATGAACAATGAATAGAATATTTAATTTTTTCAGAGTACAAGATGTGTCAAAAAGTACAAAAATCTCAATACTTTTTTGACACACCTTGTGTATATATATATGTGTGTGTGTGTGTGTGTGTGTGTGTGTAAAAATGAAACTGGAAGTGAATCCAACGGTATGTTGAAAGAATGAATAAAGGAAAGAAAGTATAGAATGGATAATATAGAATATTTTAATCAATTTTTTTTACACGTGTTTTGGTCAGTAGTTTATCCATGTGTACATTATTCTATTATCATTTTTAAATAACAAAATGAAATGAAATAATAATAATAGAAAAAATGTAGCAATGTTCCACACACAATGAAAATTCGACCTTCATTAGAGTAAATCCTTATTTGAAATGAAATTCGTTGGAAATACATATCAACATATACACACACACACACACACACACACATACACATACAACATCCTTTGGTTGTTCCTTGGTGCTCCTTAGTATTGCAAGTCCCTCATCAATGATTGCAAATAGACGTCTGTCAGTATCAGCTATTAAGTAGTCAATCAACCATGCATTATGGCTGTTGATAGAGTTTAACGTCATTCCCAGGACATGTAGACCCTCAGCCACTGCCTTCTAGCACCCATATGATAAAAAGGGTTGGGGCTTGCCATAAGGCAATAGGGTTGGGGCAATCATATAGGTGCTAGGGCTTAACGTGACTAGCCGATTGATCGGAGGGAGCCTCTCTGACCACCCATCTAGCCTAAGTAAGTTTCTAAGTGGAGTATTGCAGGTTATGGACTGCTCAGCCACTTGGATTCCATCCTTAAGCATCACAGGTCACCACCCACAGCCAACAGGTGGCCCATTGGGGAGTCTTACCCCTCTGCAGAGGTGTAGTCAGAGCATTCTAACACCCCACTGACAGGGTGGCCTGCTGGTGTGGAGGGGTTGGTATATATATATACATAATATTTATAGGTAAGCATTGATTTGGTTTATTCTGTAGAAGTTATCCTCCAGATATAGAAACAATGATACTCACCATCGCAGTGGGGTTCTAACTACCGTCGAGTTAGCAGACGAGAACAACAGGCAAGCTGTAACTTAATACAGTCCTTGCATGCTGCTGGCATAATGCAAAGTGGTGGCTGAAGAGGGTACTTATCCCTGTTCTTACTAACCCTGAAATACAACAGCCAATCAGAACTCAGGAAATGAACTTGCCTGAGTTCATAATGGAACAATCCAAAGCTCCATATAAATCACCTACCAAACTCTGGTTTTAGTCTTGCATTATGCCAGCAGCATGCAAGGACTGTATTAAGTTACAGCTTGCCTGTTGTTCTCGTCTGCTAACTCGACGGTAGTTAGAACCCCACTGCGATGGTGAGTATCATTGTCTCTATATCTGGAGGATAACTTCTAGATATTCTTATTTTTATTTTGAGAAAATTTGTTGGTAAATTTGACTTTTGGTGAACACCTTCTCGTTTCAGGGGTCCGGGAATAGTCAGCTTTATCCGCCCCCTCAGGCCTAATGTCCTTTCTCTGTTAATTAAGGGTTTGAATATGTTGTTCATTTCTATGCAAGGCCGACTAGGGTGGTTATTAGAGAGGAACGCGTGCACTGGTTCTCTAAATGCTGGTAATTGTTATGCTACTGTGCACCTCCAAGATACTAGAGGGAAAGAAAGGGAGAAAAAAAAAGATGTCTTGACGCCTAAGGTAATAAAAGCTTTGTTTATTCAACATTGTGTCACTCTCTATCTTGTTCTGCTTTTTTTTTTTATTTGATGCTGGGTCGTCCGTTTAATTCTTTCCTTCCTTAATTCTTTCTCATTATAGTCGAAAAAAAAATAATCCGTTTTGTAATTTTCATTTAATTCTTTTTCTGGGTCTTAATGTAAAGATGAAACTTCAACAATGAGGGAGTTTGCTAAAGGGCAGAGAGAGAGAGAGAGAGGGAGGGAGATAGAGATAGATAGAGAGAGAGGGAGGGAGAGAGGGAGGAGAAAAGAGTTAGAGAGAGACAGAGAAAGAGAGAGATAGAGAGAGAGGAGAGAAAAAAGAGAATGAGAGAGGGAAAGAAAGAAGTGATTGAGAAAATGTGAGATTGAGATGGGAAGAGAGGGGGGAGAAAGAGAAGAAAGAGAGAGATAGAGAGTGAGAAAGAGGAGAGATAGTGAGAGAAAAAGAGAGTTATAGAAAGAGAGAAGAAAGAGTTTGCCAAAGGGCAGAGAAGAGAGAGAGAGTGGGAGAAGTGGGAGAGAAAGAGGTAGACAGAGGAAGGGAGAAAGAGTGTGAGGGAGAAAGAGAGACATTAGAGAGAAGAGAGAGAAGAGAGAGAGAGAGAGAGAAAGAGAGAGAAGGAGAAAGAAAATAAGGAGAGAGAAGACTGACAATTCAGAGAAGAGAGAGAGAGAGAGAGAGAGAAGAGAGTGATTGAGAAAAAAGTGAGATTGACAGAGATTGAGAGAGAGAGAGAGAGAGAGAGAGTGAAGAGAGATATTGAGAAAAGGTAAGATTGAGAGAGAAAGAGGGGGAAGAAAGAGATGAAGAGAAGAAGAGTGAGAGAGAGAGAGAGAATAAGGGAGTTTGTCAAGGCAGAGAGAGAGAGAGAGAGACAGAGAGAGAGAGAGAGAGAGAAGAGAAGAGAGAAGAGAGAGAGAGAAAGTGACAGAGAGCTCTCTGTCAGAGAGAGAGAGAGAGAGTGGATGAGAGAGTAAGGATGAGGAGGGTGAGGGCAGGTATTCTGGTGGGGTTGGGGATTGGAGAGAGAGAGAAAGAGATAAAAAGTGACAGAGAGAGAGAGAGAATAAAAAAGAGTAACAAACAGAGAGGCAAGTGAAAGAGTGTGAGAATGAAAAAGAGAGTAAGAGAGAGAGTAAGGATACGGGGGTGAGAGGAGGTATTCTGGTCGGGTTGGGGGTCTGGGATTCGATTGGGCCTATTTTTGGTGCCTTCAGAGCAGGTGTTATTGGAGATTTGAAAAGCTCCAATGAAAAGCCGGGGTCGGACTATTGTTTGAACATCTTCAAAATAATCCAGCATCCAATGCATGCGTGCGTAAGATGAACGGTTAGTGTTTCGTCAAGATTATTTGACTTTAAATTCTGAACCAAAACGAAATCCTTCAGCATCCATTCCGGGGAGGGGGGGGGGGAGTTAAAAAAAAGATAGGGAGCGGGGGATGGTGGCAGGGAGAGGAGAAGTAAGGCTATAAGGGAGAGGGAAAACTGATAGGGAAATAGATAGTGGAAGAAAGCAGAGAGAGTGAGGGGGAGAAAGGAGAGAGAGATAGAGAGAGAGAGAATTCAGGAGGGAGAGAGAGAAAGAGAGGGGAGACAATTTAAATGAGAGAGTGGGGAGACAAAGTGGAGAAGATAGAGAGAGAGAGAGAAAGAGAGAGATGATAATTCATGAGACAGAGAGATAATTCAAAGGAGAGAGAGAGAGAGAGAGAGAGAGAGAGAGAGAGAATTCAGGAGAGAGAGAGAGAGGATATTATATATTCTGGGGAGGGGGAGAGTTAAAAAAAGATAGGGAGCGGGGGAATGGTGGCGGGGAGAGGAGAGTAAAGGCTATAAGGGAGAGGGAAAACTGATAGGGAAATAGAGAGTGGAAGAAAGCAGAGAGAGGGGAGGAAGAAAGGAGAAGAGAGAAGGAGAGACAGAGAAAGGAGGGAGAAGAGAGAGAGAGAGAGAGAGAGGGGGGAGACATTTAAAATGAGAGAGTGGGGAGACAAAGTGGAAGAGAAGAGAGAGAGAGAGAGAAGAGAGAGAGAGAGAGAGAGAGAGAGGATATTATTATTTCGGGGAGAGTTAAAAAAAGATAGGGAGCAGGGGATTGTGGCAGGGAGAGGAGAGTAAGGTTATAAGGGAGAGGGAAAGACTGATAGAGAAATAGAGAGTGGGGAGAGAGAGAGAGGGGGAGTATGACAATAAGAGGGAGATGGAAAGTCACATTTCTGGAAATGAGAGAGAGAGAGAGAGAAAGGGGAGAGGGATGAGAATTCAATAGAAAGAGAAAGAGAGAGAATTTGGGTGAGAGAGGGGAGACAATTTAAAAGAGAGAGAGGATGAGAGTGAGTAAACAAAGTGGGAGAGAGAGTGAGAGAAAGGAGAGAGAGGGAGATTAGAATTCAAATGAGAAGAGGGAATACAGCAGAGAGAAGAGAGAGAGAATTCAGGAATGAGAGAGAGAGAGAGAGAGAGAATTAAGGAATGGAGGAGAGAGAGAGAGAGAGAAAATCATGAGAGAGAAGAGAGAAGTCAAAGAAGAAAGAGTGGAGAGGAAGGAGAGAGTGATGAGAATTCCTGAGAGAGAGAGAGAGAGAGAGAGAGAGAATTCAGGAGAAAGAAAAGAGACAATTCTGTAGAGAGTACAGGAAGAGAGATGAAGGCGAGAGAGAGATATGAGAATCTTGTGAGAGAGAGAGAAAGAGAGAGAGAGAGGAGAGAGATGCAGGAAGAAGAGAGAGAGAGAGAGATAGAATAAAATCAAATAGAGAGAAGACAGACAATTCAAAGCAGAGAGAGAGAGAGAGAGAGAGAGAGAGAGGTGAGAGACAGAGGGAGAAAAGACCCTTAATGATGGATACACAGGAAGAAAAGAGAAAGGAACAAAAAAACAAAAAGACCAAAATAATGGCGACTGTTTTGCGATAATATTTCTTTCAATGATTTTTCATTAATTTTTGCATAACACAAGATTTTTAAGGATTTAGAGAAAAGGCCATTATTTCTAAGTCTGCATTCAGCAAGTTAGAATTACGTTCATTTTAATCGGTTGCAGGAAGAAGGCAGACAATGAACACGTGATCCGGATTGAGGCGGTAGGGATTGAAGAGGATGCTGGGATCAGGATCACAATAAAGAAAGGGATGTTGAAAGAAAGAAAGAAAGAAAGAGAAAAAAGAGATACTATGAAGTGAAAGAAAGAAATATACATTTATGAAAGAAAGAAAGAAAGAGAAAATCGAGTTACTATGAAAAGAAAGAAAGAAACATTTGTGAAAGAAAGAGATACTATGAAAAGAAAGAAAGGGACACTGAAAGAAAGAAAGAAAGAGAAAAAAATACTATGAAAAGAAAGAAAGGGACTTTGAAAGAAAGAAAGAAAGAGAAAAACGAGATACTATGAAAAGAAAGAAAGAAAGGAAGAAAAAAAGAAAGATCAATTTTTGAAAGAAAGAAAGAAAGAGAAAACAGAGATACTATGAAAAGAAAGAAAGAGTGAAAGAAAAGAAAAGAGTGAAAGAAAGAATGAAAGAAAAGAAGAAAGAAAGAATGAAAGAAAGATACATTTGTGAAAGCAAGAAGGAAAGAGAAAAAGAGACACTACTAAAAGAAAGAAACAGTGATATAAAAAAAGAAAAGGAAAAAGAAAGAAGAGTAAATCCTAATTTGAAAAAAGAAAGAAAGAAAAAAGAAAGAAAGAAAGGAGCCAAGGAAAAAGGGAAAGTCCTGGAAAAGGGAAAGTCAGAGAAGAAGGAGAAGATGCCTTTCTAATATTGAAATAAATAAATAAGATAGATAAATAAATAAATAAAAAATGATGAGGGATGTGATTCATTTTTGTATTTCTTTTTTTCTTTTTTCTTTTTCCCCTCTTCTTCAACTCTTCATTTCGGGATCGAAAATTAATTGTTGTCTCGCATTGTTTCAATATTTTGCCATCAAAAGCGACAGGCCAATTCGAACAAAGGGAGACAATACAAAGACAGATTGCATGATCACTTGCCATTTTTTTCGTTCTTTCTTTTTTTTTCCTATTCAATTTCGCTTTCTGATTGAAATTTTATCAGGCCAAAGAATGAACACCATGATAATCCAGCTACCCTCAAAAAAAAAAAAATTTAAAAAAATAAATAAATATATAAAAAATTGCTACCATTGGCATTAATATCAGAGTGAGTTCAAGCCACAAAAGGGGCCATCACAATTCTTGCCCTGATGAGCTAATAAGCGAAACTGTTAGTTGGTAGTACCTAACTCATCAAGATTAATATTACTATTTCACTCTAATTAGTTATCAAGCGCTCTTTACATTTTAGCTTAGACAAACCAATTTTTGATTTTTATTGGTTAGTGAGAATTCACGTTAAGACACGACCATTTCTACATTTTTTCTATTATTATTATTTCATTTCATTGGTTATTTAAAAATAATATTAGTTTGAATAATGTACACATGGATAAACTCCGGACCGAAACACATGTAAGTTAAATTGATTAAAATATCCTATATTATCCATTCTATACTTTTCTTTCTTTTATTCATTTTTTCAACATACCGTCGGATTCACTTCCAGTTTCATTTTACACACACACACACTATATATATATATATATATATATATATATATATATATATAAGTATGTGTTATGTTCTTGTGAATGTTGTTTGTCTGGTGTTTTTAAAGCATTGGAAATAAGAACAAAAACAAGAAAAACAGAACAAAAATCAGATTTTTTATATATTCAACCATTGCTCTATTTCTGGTTTAATCTATTCCGATATTTCGGGGGAACCTTCACCCTTTCTCAAGGTATGACAGACGGTCTGGAGAGGAAAAAAATGCAATGTTGTATGAGGGCAAAAAAATAATAATTAAATCATATTATATTATATATATATATATATATATATATATAAGGTTTATTTCCGCTGTCGTTGTTTATCGCAAAAGATTTATATACACACACACACACACACACCACACACCTAAAAAATGCACAATGTTTCCTTTCGATACACACTTACACGTCCCATACTCACGCCGTAAAATAGAATATTTGACGTCATATTTGAAACCGTCTCCCCTTTTTTCAAACCTCAAATTTTTTTTTTAACAGACTGAATAACAAAGACTATCACTCGCTTTTCTCGTTATTCTGTGATAAATAATTTCTTATCACCTTCCACATACCAACAAATGCCCTTGAAGATGATCTAATTAATAGATCGAAACACTGCAGCGTCGGCCAATA
Organism: Doryteuthis pealeii; assembly: GCA_023376005.1. Taxonomy (NCBI): domain Eukaryota; kingdom Metazoa; phylum Mollusca; class Cephalopoda; order Myopsida; family Loliginidae; genus Doryteuthis; species Doryteuthis pealeii. The sequence goes on from CM042175.1 coordinate 488,004, forward strand.
AACTCACCACTTAACCCATTTAAACCTGTGCTTCATTCTTTTCTTTAATTACTACATATATATATAATATATATATATATATATATACATGCACATGTATATATATATATATACATATATATTATATAAGGATATCTACTGAGTCAGACGAACCTACTGTTAGTTTCGCATAAAGCTCTTCAGGGCTAAATCAGATTTTAGCCCTGAAAGTTTA
>CM042175.1:490717-503990 GCA_023376005.1 Doryteuthis pealeii
TACATACACACACACACAAAAAAAAAACCAACACACTTTTAACAAGATATGCAAATTATATATATATATATATATATATAGATAGATAGATAGATAGATAGATAAAAAAAATAAATAAATAAAAGTTTTAGCTTATATTTATTATCATTGGAACAATTTTACTACATTGGTTTCTTGCTCTGTGGCAGTCATCAGGGAACAGAAGTGTTTTTAAACATTTTATATATATATATATATATATATATATATATTTACAAACATACCTTTTAACAAGATATATATTATATATATATATTTTACAAACATACTTTTTTAACAAGATAATATATATATATATATATATATACACAAACATTCATTTACATGAATATTCACATATACAATATAAGATCAGCCCCCCCCCTAATTAATTCATCATAATAATCCTGTAATCTGATTTGAACAGTAAAATTAACAACCCCCTACCTTTTCCTTCACTCTCCCAGCCCCCCCTCAACCATACACCCCCCCCCCCGAACCGTTTTTGCCAATTAGCATGACAGTTAGATCTTAATATGGCTAGAATTAAGCACCCCCACCTTAAATCTACCACCTGAGTTACAAAGGGAAGCGTCAGACAATAAGAGGAGGGGTTGGGTCTTGGGGGTGCGGGGGATGGGGTGGAGAGAGAAAAAAATCTGTAAAGAAAGATCCCAGATTAAGAAGAGAGATTCCTCTATCACCAGATTGTCATTTTGGGTTCAAATGTCAAGTTATCATCGTGTAGGAAGGGGTGCCTCCTCAGAAAGAGAAAAAAAGAAGAAGAAGAAAGTGATGAAGAAGAAAGAAAGAAAGAAAGAAAGAAAGAAAGAAAGAAGAAATTGACGGAAGAAAGAAAGAAGAAGAAGAAATTGACGAAAGAAAGAAAGAAGAAGAGGATAAAGAAGAAGAAGAAGATAAAGAAGAAGAGGATAAAGAAAGTGATGAAAAAGAAGAAGAAGAAAGTGATGAAAAAGAAGAAGAAGAAGAAAGTGATGAAGAAGAAGAAAGTGATGAAAAAGAAGAAGAAGAAGAAGAAGAAGAAGAAGAAGAGAAGAAGAAGTAGAAGAAAGTAATGAAAAAGAAGAAAAATAAGAAGTAGAAGAAAGTGATGAAAAGAGAAGAAGAAGAAGAAAGTGATGAAAAAGAAGAAGAAGAAGAAAGTGATGAAAAAGAAGAAGAGAAGAAAGTGATGAAAAAGAAGAGAAGAAAGTGATGAAAAAGAAGAAGAGAAGAAGAAAGTGATGAAAAAGAAGAAGAGAAGAAGAAAGTGATGAAAAAGAAGAAGAAGAAGAAGAAGAAGAAAGTGATGAAAAAGAAGAAGAAAGTGATGAAAGAAACAAAGTGGATGAAGATGAAGAAGAAGAAGATATATTATTTGATCAGACTAAAAAGAAACTAGTCAGACAGGAGACGTCTGTCATGTTTAATAGTGTCTGCATTATATATATATATATATATACACACACACATTATATATATATATATATATATATATATATATATACATTTTTTCCTGTTTTATTCACAGTTTTATTCCATTAAACCTTTATCATTGTATTTTCCTTGGATATTTCAACTCCCTAACATCAAATATCCAAGGAATTATAATTATGGCTATTGTCCCCCTCGTTACAATTATCCGCTGTATCAATTTTCCTATTTATTCAGGATTTCCACCAGTGCAGTTCTCGGAGTACACCAGACCATTCATCCGACATATTTTCACCCGTACAATTCTATTCAGCCACTCTTTTATTTATTTATTTATTTATTTATTTTCAAAGAGGATTTCCTACGCTTTTTGATATCATGCTCGGCGCTAACCATTATGTCAGACATTCATGCCTGCTGGCACAACAGAAATTCTTTAACTGAGAAGACGAATAAAAACCAGAGCTTTAATTTCACGAAAGCCGAAACAGAAATTTATGCAATTTCATGTGAAGTAAATTACGATTGGTAGAGAAAACTGTGGAACATGAAGGTGAAGGCTGTACACCAATTGTAATTGGTGCCTTTGGAATGTTCCCCAAAGGTTTGAAAAAGAATTGGTTTGGTTTGGTTTGGTTTGTTTTACGGCATATCAACCTCAGTGGGTCATTTAATGCCAATAAAGTTTTGAAATAAATCAATTCTTAATGGATAATACAATTTTTTTATAAATGCATTTTTCTATTTAACCCATAGGTGGGACCCTAACAGGTACTACCACTCCGGGTCAGAGTGGACCAGGGAGCAATGGTGATGAAGGGGTGCTCCACATTCCCCAAACCTCCAAAACTGGAACCTCACCATCAGATAGAATATAACGTCATTCACAGGACATGTAGACCCGCAGCCACTGCCTTCTGGCACCCATATGATAAAAAGGGGTTGGGGCTTGCCATAAGGGCAATAGGGTTGGGACAATCATATAGGTGCTAGGGCTTGACGTGACCAGCCGATTGATTGGGGGGCCTCTCTGACGCCCGTCTAGCCCAAGATAGGGCCAAAGTGGAGTATTGCATGTCATGAACTGCTCATCCACCTGGGCTCTATCCGTAAGCATCACGGGTCGCCACCCACGGCCAACAGGTGTCCCCATTGGGGGAGTCTTACCCCTCTGCAGAGGTGCAGTCGTGCATTCTAACGCCCCAGCCGACAGGGCGGAAAAAGAATTGGAAATCAGTGGAAGAATTGAGACCATCCAAACTACAGCACTGTTAAGATCGGCTAGTCTACTCAGAAGAGTCCTGGAAACCTGAGGAGACTTGCTGTCAATCAGCCTCCAATGAACTATCGGCAGGTGTAAAAAACTTGAATAATAATAATAATAATAATGATAATAGTTGCAGATAATAAACAAAAAAAGTAAAGTCTTCAGGGTGGCCTAAAGTCGGTATCAAAGATCTTTGGCCCGAAGAGCACTAAGCGAAACTTTTAATAGGTATATCTGATTCACTTTTAACTTTATATTATTATATTATATATATATATATATATATGAAAGTATGCAAACAGTTTGTTTGATATGGCTATGCCGACAATTTTTGGGAGAATATGTGCTTAATTGAAGTCATGCCTAATTTGAAAATTAATTAGTTGATAATTAATGAATTAGGCGAATATATCTGTTTAAATGTGAAGCGTAAACAAATCGAGTAAAAGTCATTCTCTGTATGGGAAGACCAGCTTAGTATAACGGTTAGAATCCCCGCCTGTCAGCCTGGCAGTTAGGGTTCAAATCACACACAAAGCAGTCTTCCTGTCTATAACTCTGCTGATGAGGCATAATAGGCCGAAATGTACATACAGAGGATGACTTTTTCTCTATTTGTTTACGCCTTACATTTGAACAGATATATTCGACTAATTCATTAATTATCAACTAATTAATTTTCAAATTAGGTATGACTTCAATTAAGCACATATTCTCCCAAAATATATATATATATATATATATATATATCTTGATATACTTGCACACAGACAAAAATGAATGTACAAGTAAGTAAAGGGTGCTCAATACCTAAGTAGAGCAAATAATAAAGTTAAACCTAATGAGTAAGATATACCTACTAACAGTTTCGCTTAGTGCTCTTCAGGGCAAAGATCTTTGCTCGAAGAGCACTAAGCAAAACTTTTAGTAGGTATATCTGATTCATTAGGTTTAACTTTATTATATATTATATATAATATATATATATATATATATATACATATATATATATCTCGATATCACAGACAAAAATGAATGTACAAACTGAAAGCAAAAGAAGTTTCAGGAATGGATCTTTATTTCGGGATCATGAGAAAATCCTTGAGTACAAAAGAGGATCACTTTGTGGATCGCAATCCGAAATCATTTCCATTGATTTTTTTCAGTGCTTGGGATTTCTCATTTCTTGTTTTGTCATTTTTCCTGGCCATTGTTTTAAAGTAGAAGGAAAACCTTTTTCTTCTTCTTCTTTTTCAGCAACCCTCAAAATGGCCGCCAAATACTTTCCTTTCTCCTCCCCTTCAATGACATTTTCCCTCCCTTTTTGTAAATGGATCAACATTTTGGCTTTTTCCTAACAATTCCTTATTTTCTCTCTCTCTAATTCATTCTTCCTTTATTTTTTCTCTCTCTCTCTCTTCTTCATTCGTTCGTTCCATCCTCTCTCTCTCCCTCTCTCTCTTCTTCATTCCTTCCTTCCTTATTTTTTTTCTCTCTCTCTCTTTCATTCCTTCCTTATTATTTTTCCCTCTCTCTCTTTCATTCATTCCTTCCTTATTATTTCTCTCTCTCTCTCTCTTTTATTCGTTCTTTCTTTCTTTTTTCCTTTTTCCAAACAATTCCTTTTTATATATATATAAAAAAACAGGACTGTAAGTGAATGACTATATATATATATATATATATATATAAAGGGGCCAGTTTAGCTAAGTCGGTAGAGCGTTCGGCTAGAAACCACAAGGTTCCTAGTTTGATACCGGTCCTCGCCAACTCAGCGTATGAGTAGCACAGGGATCTGTGCGGTAAAGTAAGGAGCTGATGGTAGGTGTGGCGCTCCACGCCAAAAAACAATCTCCTCGGTCTAGTGCTATTGAAAAGGGGAAAGACTCCCTCGCTGACTGGCTGATACCGACTTTTGGCCGCCCCGACAACATTACTTATATATATTATATATATATATATATATATATACAAGTTTTGTTGAACTGTACAGACAATTCTTGTCGGACAAGTTTTTGATTGATCCTTTCTAATTTTCGGGACATCTTTTTGGTGTCGGAGTGGAACTGGTAAGTGTAAGATGGCCCGAAAATTGGAACGGATCAACCAAAAAATTGTCTGTACAGTTCAACAAACTTGTATAAAAGAAAAAATGCTGCAAAATACACTTATATATATATATATATATATATACTTTATTCCCAAATATATATATATATATATATATATATATATATATATAAGTAAAGAAATAACATTGCTAAATCTCTAAGTCTTTTGTTATACATTCACATCTGATGAGTCGGGAGAGATAAACACTTTGTCTAAGCTCCCTGAAATAGACTATAATGCAAAAGTCTTTTGTTATTTCTTTACTTATATATTTGCTCTGTGACTCTAACATTAAGAGCACACATTGAGCTCTCAAACTGCGACAGACTTTTTAGATACTCTTGTGTCGTAAGGAAGATTTCTTCTCTGGACTTTTGGATTATATATATATATATATATATATATATATATAGTATTATAGTGTGTACAGAAATAACCTACTCGGGTTTCATCATAAGGATCTTCAGGGTACCTGATACCCTGAACAGCAGTAGTCACTTTTTTTCATATACACATATATATATATATATATATATATATAAAACAGGACTGTATGTGAATGACTATATATATATATATATATATATATATATAGAATATATATAGAATATATGAATAGAATGACTATATATATATACATATAGTATTAAAGTGTGTATAGAAATAACCTACTCGAGTTTCATCATAAGGGTCTTCAGGGTACCTGATACCCTGAACAGCAGTAGTCATTACTTTTCCTAAGTATCAAGATTAGTTTTATAATTTTCTTAGATGATAAGACATGATCACTTTATTAAATAAGTTAGTCATATATTCATGCCACATTTTTCGACTTTATTTCAAACTTTCTTTTTTTATCTTCGTCTTAAATTTATTCTTTCCAATGTTTTCATTGATGGATTTTGAAAAGTGTCCAAATTTTCTTTGAGCTTTTACAATTTGCAAAATGTTTTGTGTTGTAAGTAAAAAAGAAGAAAAAAAAAATCATTTACATTGTACACATGTCTGAAGTATCTTCGTAAAGATAGTTGCTGGGTGGATAAAAATTTGGGAAGAATACATCTGTGGGTCGTGAATGAATAAACATTTCTCTTTTGCGTTGATATCGTGCCAGACAATGACTAAATATCATGCCAGACTTTTGGCTTTCTTGGAGAAAAAACTCTGGAATAAGATTCTTGACTTGTACCATTTTCTTACAAAGTCATATATATATATATATATATATATATATATATATATATATATATATATATAAGTAAAGTTAGCAGACTGGCCTATTGTTGGTATCAGCCGGACAGTGAGGGAGTCTATTTCCTTTTCACTAACACTAAACTAGGGAGATTTTTCTTTCAAAGTCATATAAATAAATATATATATATATATATATATATATATATATATATTGGCTCTACTTAGGTATTGAGCACTTTTTACTTATTAGCTTTAGTTTCCTGGCGGTTTTGAAAGAATATATATATCTTATATATATATATACATATAATTTTTTTTTTTCTTTTGGCCAAATATTGTACCAATAGATTATTTTTTGTTGGTACGATTATCTTGGTCTTTTCATTTTTTCAAAAATTTTTTTCTCCCCGGTTGATGTTTGGTAGTATATTTTTACAGTCAAACTATTTGCTGGGTTTTTTTCTCACCGCGAGGATTTACCAACACGCTTGGTATATTAGATTATATATATATATATATATATATACACATATATTCTCTACATCATTTGAATAAATGTGATGTAGTTGTGAGTGTTGTCAGATCCAAATGACAGATCAAATCTTTGGTAAATGGAATAAGGTTGTAGGCAACGGATCATAAAAGAAATCCCGGATTGTCGCTACTAAAGCCCAGGCGATTTTCCGAGCGAAAATCTCCGGCCATTCACACTAATCTAATTTGAATTTTAGATGAATGAATTCAACCCAGCAGTGAAGGATAGAAGTCGTTAAATAAATTGTTTTCAAATTAATATTCATTGTTTCACTAAATGGAATAATGTAATACACATGGGTCGTGGAAGGGAGAGTCTACATAAAAGACGAGCCAATTTCTCTTCAATGGATCATCTTCGGAAATCTCGAAAGTCATCAAATTGGATATCAGATTTAAGCTTGATTGGTTTTATAACATGTTGAGTCCTTGGTGGCTTGTTTTATGCAAAAGTCACTTTAACAATTTTAATTTTTACTATAAAAATACATTGGACAATGATTTTTACTACAAAAATGCATTTGACAATGATTTTACTATAAAAATGCATTGGAAATGATTTTTACTATAAAAATGCATTGGAAATAGTTTTTATTATAAAAATGCATTGGACAATTATTTTTACTATAAAAATGCATTGGACAATTATTTTTACTATAAAAATGCAATGGACAATTATTTTTACTATAAAAATGCATTGGAAATGATTTTTACTATAGAAATGCATTAGAAATGATTTTTACCATAAAAATGCATTGGAAATAGTTTTTATTATAAAAATGCATTGGACAATTATTTTTACTATAAAAATGCATTGGACAATTATTTTTACTATAAAAATGCATTGGAAATGATTTTTACTATAGAAATGCATTAGAAATGATTTTTACTATAAAAATGCATTGGAAATGATTTTTACTATAAAAATGCATTGGAAATGATTTTTACTATAAAAATGTATTGGAAATGATTTTTACTATAAAAATGTATTGGAAATGATTTTTACTATAAAAATGTATTGGAAATGATTTTTACTATAAAAAATGCATTGGACAATGATTTTTACTATAAAAATGCATTGGAAATGACTTTTACCATAAAAATGCATTGGAAATGATTTTTACTATAAAAATGTATTGGAAATGATTTTTACTATAAAAATGCATACGAAATGATTTTTACTATAAAAATGCATTGGAAAATGATTTTTACTAATAAAAATGCATTGGAAATGATTTTTACTATAAAAATGCATTGGACAATTATTTTTACTATAAAAATGCATTGGACAATTATTTTTACTATAAAAATGCATTGGAAATGATTTTTACTATAGAAATGCATTAGAAATGATTTTTACTATAAAAATGCATTGGAGATGATTTTTACTATAATAATGCATTGGAAATGATTTTTACTATAAAAATGCATTGGAAATGATTTTTACTATAAAAATGCATTGGAAATGATTTTTGCTATAAAAATGTATTGGAAATGATTTTTATTATAAAAACGCATTGGAAATGATTTCTACTATAAAAATGCATTGGAAATGATTTTTACCATAAAAATGCATTAGAAATGATTTTTAAGTTCCTAATATTCCTAGGTTACCAACTCTGACTCAACCTGACAACTCCCAATGATTCCAACTCTGCAACCCTGATAACAAACAAATAAATATTCCTCTCTTTCTAACAATGTCTTATATTTCCTTATTTAAGCTGAAGAAACTCGGTTGTTGATTCCATCCAACCTTTTTTTTGGTACATGACATTTCCACCGATTCCATGGCTGCTTTGGCATTCTCAAGAATTCGAAAGCCTATTGCTTTAATTAAACGAGCAAAATATCACCAGTCCTAAGTCAACGTAGATGGTGCGAGCTAATGGCCATTCTTAATCCCTACTCCTATTTATTGGCTAAATACTTCAGCCGTAATATGACCAAGGAATCTATTTTGCAGATAACTTAATACGACCAACACATACGTCTCCAATAATAATGTCTCTCTTTTATTGTTGAACGACGGGGAGAGTTTGGTGCCAGGGAAATAGAAGTTTCTCATTTCAACCAGTAATTTGTCGACCTTCCTTCAAAAGAAATGGCCAGAGTCTTTAAAATAATGATAGCAACAAGATTTATACTCATAGAACAAGATATATATATATATATATATATATGAATAAAGATAAATCTAATGAGTCAGACAAACCTACTAAAGTTTCGCTTAATGCTCTTCAGGGCTAAAATGGTACGATTATCTTGGTCTTTTCTTTTTTCCAAAAATTTCTTTCTCCCCGGGTAATGTTTGGTAGTATATTTTTACAATCAAACTATTTGCTGGGTTTTTTCTCACCGCGAGGATTTACCAATAAGTTTGGTATATTATATATATATATATATATATATATATATATATATGGAAATACGGTGAGGTAATTAATCCGACAATATGAGAAGAAAATATTTTAAAAATATAACAAACACAGGATGTTACGATCAGGGGAAACAATTTTATGTGTCAATACTTAAGCATTTCGGTATATTGTACCATCTTCAGGACACTGTTAAGTAATGTTTATGTGAGGGACAAAATGAAAGATGTTAAGTGTATAGTGAATGTGTGAATATGACGTTATTAACCGTTAATTTTTATATGCACGTTTGTTTACGAAAGCCAATGACGTGATCAATGCATGTGCAAAAATGGAAGGTGAAGATCATAAGATGACGCATGCATGAACGTGAATAGGTGGGGAACGAAAAGTTAACAAAGATATGACGTATTTCATATGGAATATTAATGTTAGAAAAATAAGATTAAATACATATAATCCATATATACTTAAGCATTATGTTTCAAAATTGTTTCCTGATCATAACATCCTGTGTTTGTTATATTTTTAAAATATTTTCCTCTCATATTGTCGGATTAATTTCCTCACCGTATTTCCATATATCTATATATATATATATATATATATATATATATATATATATATATGAGGTGTGTGGTCAAGTGGTTAGAGTCGTATGAAATGGACTCGTCAACCCGAGTTCAATTCTTTGTCGAAGCTGTTTGCGTTTCACATAGCGCTAATACCCTTGAGAAAGGTATGAATCCAATTCTCCTTCCAGCTATGGGTAAATAGCAAGGCAGACTGGGCTCTTTAACCATGGTTAGGTAACCAGTCTAGGAGAAGGAAAACTCTGAATTCAAACCTGTTAAACTCCGCTTAAGAAATTGATCTTGTGTCGCATCCAGCTCATGTGGAGGGGTTGGTAAATATATATTAGGAAACGCGTGGTGTAAAGGTTAAAGTCATGGGAAATGAACTCGTTGCCCCGAGTTCAAATCCTGGATGTGGTAATTGCATTTCACATTGCGCTGATACCCTTGGGAAAGGTATGAATCCAATTCTCCCTCCAGCTATGGGTAAATAGCAGGGCAGATTGGGCTCTTTAACCTTGGTAAGGCAACCGGTCTTGGAGAAGGAAACCTCTGAATTCAAACCTGTTGAACTCCGCTTAAGAAATTGGCCTTGTTTCACATCCAGCTCATGCGGAGGGGTTGGTATATATATATATATATATATATGAAATCAGTAATATTCAAAAGTAATTATCCAGTTTCTCTAATCTGAATTAAACCCAATGACTTAATTACGAGCAAAGATGGACCTACTTTTGCAGAGGAGGTTGATTTTAGAAGAGCAAAAACAAAAACAAATTCTTTAAAATATTTGCCTATCGTAATTTAATAAGATATCTTCCATGACATTTCTAAAAAGCAAATTTAAATTTAAATTATACGCTGACTTTATCTTTAAGAATATTTTTCATTTCTTTCTTCTTCATGTTTCTTCCTACATTTATTTTCTTTCTCGTTTTACTTTTATAAAAGAAAGTCTTTTAAAAATGAAATAAATACCATTTTTTTTTTTCCCAAGGCATCAACCAACAGACATCAATCTCTTTTCGAGGAAATTCGCTCGTAGTTCATTAGGCTTCAAAATGTTTGCGGTTGGCCTTTTAAATTTCAAGTTTGTCGAATAAATTATTCCATATTTGTCAATGGTCTGCGATTCTTTCTTATTTATATTCACGTTCGTTTTATCACGTTTCTTGGGTTTTCCAGAATTTTCTTTTTTTTCTATTTTTTTTTTTTTTTTTTTTTTTTGTAGTTTTTAAATTTCTGTTTCGTTTACATCTTTCGTCTTTCAATATTTCTTTTCATATTAGGTTAATTACTTTATTGATTTTTTTGCTTCTATTTCCGACTGGATTTTGTATTTTTATTTTATTTGCGTTTTCACAATATTTATACTCATTTATAGCAATTTATATTTCTCATTTCTTTCTCGTTTATCTAATTCTTAGATAAATTTTGTACAATCTAAAAAGAAGACATTTTTGCTATTGATATTTCATAGTTCTGCATACATCTATGTTTTTAACTTTATATCAAATACACACACAAACACACACATACATATATATATATATATACACGCACACAGAGAGGCCCACAAAATCTAACACACACACACACACACACATATATTAATATATATATATAATATATATATATACATACACGCACACAGAGATGCTAAGTACGCGTCCTGCCACAAAAATCTAAAAGGACACAGTAAAGTGAAATCAACGTTAAAACGTTTTGGTTTCATTAAACCTTCATTAGGACAACTTAAATTTATCATTTTTTCCCCTCATTTATCAAATTTTTACATAAATGTTGTACAATCTAAAAAGAAGAAATTTTGCTATTGATATTTCATAGTTCTGCATACATATTTTTAAAAACTTTATATCTAATACACACGCAAACACACACACACCACATATATATATATATATATATATATATATATATATGTATATGTATGGCAATAGCATAATCTTTACAGATCATTGCCGTCCCTCACAATCCCACAACTCCACCACCAGAACCCTTCCTTGCATGAGCCCTCAAATGACTCATCAAACCTGCTGCAGATCTACAAAGTTTGATGCAAATATGACATAGGAAGGATGTCCTTCTTGTTGAATCAGATGATAAAATTTTATGCTTATACAGACACACATACACACACACATATATATATATATAATATATGCATGCACACAGAGATGCTAAGTATGCGTCCTGCCACAAAAATCTAAAAGGACGCAGTAAAATGAAATCAACGTTAAAACGTTTTGGTTTTCATTAAACCTTCATCAGGACAACTTACATTTATCATTTTTTTCTAATTTATCAAATTCTTAGATAAATTTTGTACAAGAAGAAATTTTTTGCTATTGATATTTTATAGTTCTGCATACATCTATGTTTTTAACTTTATATCGAATACACACACAACACACACACACACACACATATATATATATATATATATACACACACACACACACACACACAGAGATGCTAAGTACGCATCTTACCACAAAAATCTAAAAGGACACAGTAAATTGAACATATATACATATATATATTTTGATATAGGTCCAAGTGATAACCTACTCGAGTTTCACCATGTTGAGGATCTTCAGGGTTAACTCCACTATATAAATCAAGATGTTGGTTGATTGTAGACAATTATATGTATGTGTATTTTTTTATGAACCATACATTATGAACTTCACATCAACCGCCGTGACCATATTCAACGGTAAGTCATCTTTTCCATAATAAATAAAATATATATATATATATATAAATAGCATTATTTAAAAATCATTGCCACCCCCACAATCCTATAACCCTACCACCAGAACCTTTCCTCTATTAAGCCCTCAAATGACTCGTCAAACCTGCTGCAGATCCACAAAGTTTGATGCAAATATGACATAGGAAGGATGTCCTTCTCGTTGAATCAGATTATATTTCATAAGGTTAATAATTAAATTGAAAGAATGAATAAAACAAAAACATCTTTTTCTCTGAATGTTTGAGATGAGGCTTGAAGATTAGTATTAAAGATATGTAATCCCTATGACATCAGGATAACATTCAGGTGTGACTCAACTCTTCGTACACATCTCGTCCGAGTCAAGCCCCCAACAGAATACAACATGACCAAGAATTGCTAGTATTCCATCCCATGCAGGCGAAACATGCCGCCCACTGAAAGTAAGACTAGAAGAACATCGTAAAGCAGTAGTCCGAGGAGAAATAGAAAAGTCGGGTATGGCTGACCATATATGGAATGAAAAGGGAAACTATCTGTCCTTTTGGGATGAAGTTAGAATAATAGATAGGGAAGAACATTGGAAGAGAAGACGCCTCAAAGAATCAGCACATACGATAGGCTGTACTGGGCTGTTAAGTAGACCTAGCATAGAAATGAATACAATATGGGAACCCATAATTAAGAAGGCCAGATCAGATTGAGAAAAAAAAAAAACAAAAAAAAAAACACCAATATGAGTCTAGATAAAATCATACATAAGTAAATAGGTAGATATTCTAGCCAAATCAAGACATTAGGTTTATAAGTGCCTAGTGGATAAGGTAGTTAGGTTAAGACAGTTCAAAGTGATAGTTATCTCTGGAACCGAGTTCAATCCTGAGTGAAAGCAGTTAGAAAATAATTAATTAACACAACTCCTATGGTTAGCAGAATGAGAACAGGATACCGCCGTGGAATAAATAAAGGGTTAGGTTCAAAGTTCCGTGATGGCTCCTGA
>CM042175.1:504090-511590 GCA_023376005.1 Doryteuthis pealeii
TAGAGAGATAAACAGCAGTACTGAAGAAGGTGATTCTAGAAATAAGATGGCCTTGGGTGGGTGAAATAGAGTACGCTAAGATGACTTCGAGAAATAAGATGCCCTTGAGTCTAAAATACATACCTAGAAATAAGATCTTGACTCAAAACAAGAGTACCTAATGACTTCTAGAAAACGATGCCTTGGCATGAAATAAGAGTACCCTAAAGATGACTTCGAGAAATAAGATGCCTTGAGTCTAAATAACAGTACCTACAAATAAGATGCCTTGACTCGAAAACAAGAGTACCTAAAGATGACTTCTAGAAATAAGATGATTTTGGGCTCTAAAGTAGACTACTGAAAGACAACTTCCTACAATAAGATGGTTTGGCTTGAAATAAGAGTACCTGAAGATGACTTCTAGAATGGCTGTATAACAAGAGTACCCTAAAGTTGACTTCTAGAAATAATATGCCTTAACTCGAAACAAATAAGAGTACCTGAAGATGACTTCTAGAAATAAGATGGCTTGGCATGAAATAAGAGTACCCTAAAGATGACTTCGAGAAATAAGAATGCCTTGAGTCTAAATAACAGTACCTAGAATAAGATGCCTTGGTTCTAAACAAGAGTACCTGAAGATGATTTTTAGAACAACAGCAGCTGACTAAGCATAACTGACTTGGTGCCCAAGACAGTTGGTATTTATGGAAATCAAGAATAGTCCATTCATGTATTTGGGTGATTCCATTCCTTGAGTTCTGATTGGCTGCTTGGTTTCTATGATGTTATGAGGCTTCATAAATACCCTGGCATTCTGCAGTAGTATTGCAGCAAGATAGATTCGTATTCAGTTATGACTACTTTTTGCCTTGTCTTACCAATTCGACGGTAATTGGAACTTACTGTGATTATTCTACACAGACAACCTGGCAGCCACCAGGTGCCCATGTCTGTATCTGCCTTATTCAAACTTAGATTTAGATCTACATACACTTTATCATGGATATTGAGCACTCTTTATTTAAATGGACCATATAACCGTTAGGCATCCCTTCCGCGATCTCGACTCACAAGGACACAAATCCGGTTGTTTGTTAGGGGTTAGGGTTAGGGGTTAAGGGTTAGGGGTTATTTTTATAATTTTTCTAAAAAATTTAAAAATCGTCTGTTAACAATTAACCGGATTTTGATGATGTAAATGGAAAAAATGTCCCCACAAATCGAGATTGCAAAAGGGGTGCCTTTATTTAAATGGACCATATAACCTTCAGGCACCCCTTCCACGATCTCGACTCACAAGGACATTTACACCGTCAAAATCCGGTTGTTTGTTAGGGGTTAGTGTTAGGGTTAGGGGTTAGTTTTATAATTAAAAAAAAACTCTAAAAATCGCCTGTTAACAATTAAACGGATTTTGACGGTGTAAATGGAAAAAATGTCCCCACGAATCGAGATCGCAAAAGGGGTGCCTAAAGGTCATATGGTCCATTTGAATATATGGCAAACTATATATAAATTTAAATACGCTAATACCCTTGAGAAAGGTATGAATCCTACTCTCTCTCCAGCTATGGGTAAATAGCAGGGCAGACTGGGCTCTTTAACCATGGCTAGGTAACCAGTCTAGAAGGAAAACTCTGAATTCAAACCTGTTGAACTCCGCTTAAGAAATTGACCTTGTGTCGCATCCTGCTCGTGCGGAGGGGTTGGTAAATACATATATATAAATTTAAAATACAGACATACATATATAATTGAGTTCTGGTCAATTATATTTATTTTATACAGAAACACTTCCACCTTTAAACACAGATGGTGCGGGGGCAATGTTTGCGTTTCAGCCTGCCCTACCCGATACAGTTCGTACCACCAGTGGGGCATATGCCAAATGCTACGTCCACTTTTCAAAAAAACCACCTCCCTAAGCTGAGATAGATGATACTAGGGCGGTTGCTTTGGATCAGTTCAGAGGAAAGAATTAATAAAATATGAGAATTATTTTCATATTATGAGATGGGGGTGCGGAGGGCAGAGCGAGGGGGTGGAGGGCAGAGCGAGGGGTGGGGAGCTAAATGTTTATGCATAAATGACTTGCAGGATTGAAAGGGCAAAAAGTGTGTGGGGGTGGTAGAGAAAGATATATATATATATATATATATATATATATATATATATAAGAGAGAGAGAGAGAGAGAGATAGAGAGAGAGAGAGAGAGAGAGAGAGAGATACTGGTAGTCCCCCCCAGCTCCCAGTATAGAATTGAAAAGGCATGTAAGGATATATATATATATATATATATAATATATAAGAGAGAGAGAGAGAGAGAGAGAGAGACTGAGAGTGTTCACCTCCCCCTAGTTTCCAATCCATGATTGAAAGGACAAGAACTGTGTGGGAAGGGATATATATATATATATAGAGAGAGAGACAGAGAGAGTGTTCAGCTTCCCCCAGTTTCCAATCCAGAATTGAGAGAGAGGAGAGAGAGAGAGAGGAGAGAGAGAGAGAGAGAGTCACAGATAGACAGAGAGAAGGATATTTAGAGAGAGAGAGAGAGAGACAAAGTGGGAAGGAAGATAGACATAGATAGATAGATAGATAGATAGTGAGACAGAGATAATGGTAGTGTTCCCCTCTCCTCAGCTCCCAATCTAGAATTGCAAAGGAAAGAAGTGAAAGGGAGAGGGAGAGGAGATACAGAGAGATAGATAGATTGGGTGGGAAGGGAGAGACAGAGATAGATAGATAGAGAGAGAGAGAGAGAGAGAGAGAGAGAGAGAGAGAGAGAGAGAGAGACACACTGGTAGGGATACTGGAAGTGCCCTCACCAGCTCCCAATCCAGGACTGAAAGGGCAGAAGTGGGTGGGAAGAGAGAGAGAGAGAGAGACAATGAGAGACAGAGAGTGTAAGAGGGAGATATTGGCAGTGTTCACCCCCCCCCTTCCCCTGCTTCCAATGGGCCCACCGTCAACACCAACACCACCACTGACCACTGGCAGGACACAATAACACTCCCTGCAAGTACTCCTAGGAGTATATTTCATCTTGAAGTCATTGACCACACTACTTTGGGGTTAGGGTTGGGGGTTAGGGTTGGGGGTTGGGAATGAGGTTAGAGGGTGGGGGTTGGAAACAATTAGTCAGACAAGAGATTCAGTGGGACTGCAGAAACCTACCAACACACTGAACACGTCCTGCAAGAACGCACAGACATTCTCGTCATTCACAAAGCTGTTTGTTTTGTTTTATGGCATATCAACCTTGGTGGGTCATTTAATGCCGACAAAGTTTTGAAATAGATTTGTAGCGATAGCTTGGTAAAACTCAATTTTTTTAAAACAGATTTTTTGTTAAATTCATTTTTTTTAACCCTATTGAAATTTTTTAAAACATTTTTTAAACTCTTTTCTTTTATCCCCATTACTACCAGGTCCACCCTGTCTCGGAATGGTAATATCTGTTAGGGTCCCATCTATGGATAAAATAGATGGAAAATGAATTTAAAAATGTGTCTAAAAACAAAAAAAAATTGAATACTCATAAACGTTTTTATTCATTCTTGTTGAGTATTCAAATTTTTAAAACTGCCATTACTCCCAGGTCCACTCTGACCCGGAGTGGTAGTACATGTTAGGGTCCCATCTATTGCTTAAATAGATTTAAAATGAGTTTTAAAAATTAAAAAATTAAAAATTAAATACCTATCAAGGTTTTTATTCATTCTTTTTAAGTATTCAAATTTTAAAAACTATTTTTAACTCATTTTTTTTTCATTACCCCAAAACGCCATTACTCCAAGGTGTACTCTGACCTGGAGTGGTAGTACCTCTTAAGGTCCCATCTATGGGTTAAATAAATCAAAAATGAATTTTAAAAAATATGCCTAAAAAAATATTGAATATCTATCAAGAATTATTAAAGTATAAACAAAATGTCTTTGGCATAAAATAACCCAACAAGGGTTGACAAGATGTTGAGTATTCAAAATTTTTAAAACTCATTTTTAAAACACTTTTTTAAACTCATTTTTTTTTTCAATAACTCTTCATTGCCATTACTCCCAGGTTCACTCTGACCAAGAGTGGTAGTACCAGTTAAAGCCGAATCTATCAGTTAAATATTTTTAAAATGGTCTAAAATAAGTTTTTAAAAAATTTGTTTAAAAAAAAAATTAAGTACCCATAAAAGAATTAATAAACAGAATGTCTTCGGCATAAAATAACCCAACAAGGGTTGACATGACGTAAAACCCAACCAATCAACCAACCAACCCCTTCCTCCTCAACCTCCTCCTTCTCCTCTAGTTTTACACAAAAAAACCCCAAAAAACACTGACTCGTTTTTTTTTCTTTCTTCATTATACTACAGGGCACAAATACACTGTACAAATTTTTTGTTTTGCATCTACCCAACCCCTCCACACATAAAGATCCTCTGTTCTGTCTGCCCTAAGAAAGAGAAATGAGATAATTTTCTTTATCTTTTCAACAGGGTGGGCAATGCTGAGCACAATTACCCCTCCCCCACCTCACGCACAACCACCCCTCCCAATCGAAGTCCCTGTTTTGGTTATATCACCCTACCTTCTTTTTTCCCAGTAAAGACTGTCAGTTGACCACCCTCATAATTCTCTATTGTTAATGGTTTCCCAATGTCCCCGGGGGCTAGACACTTTTGAAGAACCAGGAAACAGAGAAATCAGTCTTGGGACTCCAGTGGGTGGAGTCGCCCGGGGGGGGGGGTACGGCTGACTGGGTGGGAGACATATTTTATTGGACTTTTTAGGAGATCTTAATCAGGAATTCTTCATTTCCTCTCTCCAAGGGTCTTCATAGAATCTTATATCCTCATTTCTCAGAGAAAATGCCATTTTTTTGCCTTTTTCCATTTTCCCCTTTTATTTAAAACACATACGTGCAGTTGAAAAGCAAGATTAAAACTTGAAAAACTCAACTATTTTAAAATAGCCTGCCTAGGGAAATGGAGCCATTTTAAAGTCCTATACCTAAAACTTTTGGAGTGATGAGCCATTTTTTTCCTTTCCGTTCCCCCCGCCTTTTTTTTAAACACACATGTGCTCTTACAAAGAAAACTTAAAAAAAAACCCAACCCAACTATTTTAAAGAGCCTACCTAGGGAAATGGCGCCACTTTAAAATCCTCCACTTGAACTTTTTAATTTGTAAGGTTTATATTTTATGGTCAAAAATGCATTACACCCATTAAATTTGTGGCCGAATGGTAAAAAATGCATTACACCCATTAAATTTATTTCCAAATGGTCAAAAATGCATTACACCCATTAAATTTATTTCCAAATGGTCAAAATGCATTACACCTATTAAATTTGTGGCCAAATGGTCAAAAATGCATTAGACCCATTAAATTTATTTCCAAATGATCAGAAATGCATTACACCCATTAAATTTGTGGCCAAATGGTCAAAAATGCATTACACCCATTAAATTTATTTCCAAATGGTCAAAAATGCATTACACCCATTAAATTTATTTCCAAATGGTCAAAAATGCATTACACCCATTAAATTTGTGACCAAATGGTCAAAAATGCATTACACCCATTAAATTCGGGGCCAAATGGCCAAAAATGCATTACACCCATTAAATTTGTGGCCAAATGGTCAAAAATGCATTACACCTATTAAATTTGTGGCCAAATGGTCAAAAATGCATTACACCCATTAAATTTGTGGCCAAATGAACCTCACCCAAAGGGCTAACAAATACTATATATTATCTGAATATTTCTAAGATGCACTTATGTTTAAACCTTCCCAATAAACTTTTATATGAGGCAGAATATTTGCATCTGCCAATTCTGTTAGGAATTACACTGTTTACCAAAAATTGTTTGCATATCAAATTCCTCAAATTCTTGGCACACACAAAGAAATCATTGAAATAATTTTTAACAAACAGTAAATCATAATTCCTCAGAAAGTACCCAAAGTATGTCAAACATTTTCTCTTAGACAAATGGGGGGAGGGGGAGGGGGCTCAGGAGGAAGGAGGATATTTTTTTGGAAGAAATCTGAAGAGAATGAAGATGTTTTGCTTACCTTAAGGTTTGAAGCCCTTAAAGTCACGTTCTTTTTCGTTCCTGATGCCACAGGAATAACATGATTTACATAATTGATTCTTGGACAAAGTTCATTTCCAGCATTCTGTGGGATTAAAAACAACAAAAAAAAACGGTTAGAAATTTCAAAGAAAACAGACAAATATTAAAATAAACAATTAAAACTAAAATAAAAAAAAAATAAAAAAATGAATGCCTTGCTAACTAACGCACACACATATCTATCTATATATAAAAGGAAGTTTGGTATGTACGTGTCAACGTATAAGTCCAAAATGGGAGGTCACTCGGATTTGAAATCTTGCATATGCATTAATATCCTTCTAACTAAGAAACACGCCAAATTTGGTTATTGATTTTTACTGATTAAGGGATATAATTAATTAATTAAACAAAAATCAAATTATTTGCGATAATCATGGTATAGCTGCTGCTGCTAATATAAAAAAAAAACAGAAATTTCACAGAAAACAGACAAATATTAAAATAAACAATTAAAAGAAAAAGAAAAATAATAAAAAATAATGCTCTGTCAACTAACACACACACACACACACATATATATATATTGAAATGAAAAATAAAGGAAAGAAAATGTTGAATGGATAAAATAGAATTTATTTTATTTTATTTTACTGACATGTGTTTTGGCCAGGAGTTTATTCATGCATACATGTATTCTATCTATTATTATTTTAAATACAAAATAAAAATAACAATAATAAAAAAACTACAATTCTTTTTTTTTTTTAGCATACAAAGAAATAACGGCCTTTGTCAGAGTAAATCCTTTGGTGTTTTAAATCAAATCGGTTAAAATATGGAGAATGTTTGAATATATATATATATATATATATATACTATATTCTTTTTTTTTGACACATTATTTTTTTCAGAATACAAGGTGTGTCAAAAAGTACAAAAAATCTCGATACTTTTTTGACACACCTTGTATATCTATTGAAGTGTGTATTCTTACACATATAGAACTATAGATCTCCTTTTACACACTTTGTAGTCTGAAAAAAAATAATGTTCCATTCATTAATTTTTTTCAGAATACAAGGTGTGTCAAAAAGTACAAAAAATCTCAATACTTTTTTGACACACCTTGTATATCTATGGAAGTGTGTATTCTTACACATAATGAACTATTATACTTAAATGTATAAATAAAATAAAATCATAATTATTACTGAACAAAGTCTAATGAGCAAGACAGTTTGGCACCTGCTCAACGAGAGAAACAAATTGGATCTGTTTTCCAAACTAATCTCTCTCTCTGATTTCGAGAGAGAGAGCAATGGATTCAAAATCCCCTATGTTTGCTCAAGCATTTTCCTTTTATATCGCAGCATAATGAAATAAGATCAAACATCCTGCAATTGTATTGTTTATAGGACACTTGCTGATTG
>CM042175.1:516590-551590 GCA_023376005.1 Doryteuthis pealeii
CATAAATCAATTTTTGCCCAAGTGGGAGAATCGGCCGGACATGCGCGGAGATAAGAGAAACAGACAAATATTGGCGCTGTGAGAAAATGAAGCAGACACCCAGGGTTTGAGCAAAAAGGTTCCTATCGTAACAAAATCAATCCGATCCTGGGTAGAACAAGAAGAGAAGCACCAGAGATCATTATCAGATTAGGAATAATGGGGGAGTGGTTCACTTCCAGATGTGGGGGGTCGGGGGAGGGGGGGTCTTCCAGTTGCTGCACATGGCCAACAGCAGATGCAGCAGCAGAAACAATTATACTTTAACTTATATATATGTAAATATCTTATTATAATGGAGATTGTGTGTTTTTCTGTCTGTAACCGAAACTAAATCACTACTCGAGTCATAATTCCCTTACTTATTGATGTCACATTCACCATAAATTTATTTTTATTTAAACCTCAATTATTGATAAAATTGTTATACCTTTTTAATACTGTTGGATTAATCTACATACTAATAACATGCTAATTTGCATATTGATATTAAGAATTTGATTTTAATAAATATATGCTTAATATTATTGATTTCTAATTGTTTGGTTTTCTCTAACGAATATGAGCAAAAATCTCGGGGATAAATCGTAAAAGAAATCCATAAACAAGACGAAAGAACTGTAATTTATCAATACTTTATAATCTAACTAAATAGATAAATTAGGAAAAATGAAAGACGGGAGTGATGGAAAATGATGGAAGAGTTAGATTTAAAGCTGTTCAAACCAAGTCGCAGTTTGAGAGCTCAATGTGTGCTCTTAATGTTAGAGTCACAGAGAAAATATATAAGTAAAGAAATAACAAAAGACTTAGAGATTTAGCATTATATATGTGACGTAGTTTGAATATGTCTTTCTTTTCTAGTCTGTCAAAAAATTGGCTACAGTTAAGAGATACCTTTTTCGCCGACCGATTTTTTGTGGCGGAAGTTGAAACTGCGACATAAAAAACTTTTTTCTTTTTTTGCAACATCAAAGATTTACATTTGGAATTCATATCACAGGACTACAAAATTCTAAAATTTTTTAAAAATACATAAATAAAAATCTGTTTTCAAATGCCTTTAAAGTAATAAAAAATTTCATCATTCGCATCTGATGAGTTGGGAGATTTAGACTATTTGTCTAAGCTCCCTGAAATAGACTATAATGCTAAATCTCTAAGTCTTTTGTTATTTCTTTACTCATATGTAAATATATATATATGTATAATTTAAGTCAGACACTACTAAGGATCTTCAGGATAATACTGAGAGTATTATTCTGAAGATGCTGTAAAGTGCTGAGCTGACAGTAGATGTGGCGCTCCACCTCAGAAAAAAATCTCCCTAGATTAGTGTTAGTGAAAAGGGAATAGACTCCCTCACTGTCCGGCTGATACCAACAATAAGCCAGTCTGCTAACTTTACTTATATATATATATATATATATATATATATATATAGTTGAATGAAGTGACAAATAAAAGTTTTAGCTTTTATTCATTTATTTGGGAACGATATAATATCGTTCCCAAATAAATGAATAAAAGCTAAAACTTTTATTCAACTATCAACGCTCTATCGCAGATATTGAGCACTCTTCTAATAACACTGTACGTTGGATTACTACCGCTTTTTCTAGTATACTAGTGCCAACCATACACATTAATAATATATATATATATATATATATATATATGACTTTGCAAAAAAATCTCCCTAGTTTAGTGTTAGTGAAAAGGGAATAGACTCCCTCATTGTCCAGCTGATACCAACAATAGGCCAGTCCGCTAACTTTACATATATATATATATATATATATATATATATATGTATGACTTTGAAAGAAAATGGTACAAAACTTGTTGGTAAATCCTCGCGGTGAGAAAAAACCCAGCAAATAGTTTGATTGTAAAAATATACTATCAAACATCACCTGGGGGAAAAAAGATTTTGGAAAAAAAGAAAAGACTAAGATAGTCGTACCAACCAAAAATAATCTATTGGTACAATATTTGGCCAAAAGAAAAAACAATTTATATGCATATATATATATATATATATATATATATATATAAGATATATATATTCATACAAGACCGCCAGGAGACTAAAGCTAATAAGTAAAAAGTGCTCAATACCTAAGTAGAGCCAATATATATATATATATATATATATGACTTTGAAAGAAAATGGTACAAGTCAAGAATTTTTTATTTGTCACTTCATTCAACTATCAACGCTCTATCACAGATATTGAGCACACTTCTAATAACACTGTACATTGGATTACTATTACTTTTTCTAGTATACTAGTGCCAACCATACACATTAATAATATGTATATATATATATAATATATATATATAATTATATATATATGACTTTGAAAGAAAATGGTACAAGTCAAGAATCTTATTCCAGAGTTTTTTCTCCAAGAAAGTCAAAAGTCTGGCATGATATTTAGTCATTGTCTGGCACGATATCAACGCAAAAGAGAAATGTTTATTCATTCACGACCCACAGATGTATTCTTCCCAAATTTTTATCCACCCAGCAACTATCTTTACGAAGATACTTCAGACATGTGTACAATGTAAATGATTTTTTTCTTCTTTTTTTTTACTTACAACACAAAACATTTTGCAAATTGTAAAAGCTCAAAGAAAATTTGGACACTTTTCAAAATCCATCAATGAAAACATTGGAAAGAATAAATTTGAGACGAAGATAAAAAAAGAAAGTTTGAAATAAATTCAAAAAATGTGGCATGAATATATGACTAACTTATATAAAATAAAGTGATCATGTCTTATCATCTAAGAAAATTATAAAACTAATCTTGATACTTAGGAAAAGTAATGACTACTGCTGTTCAGGGTATCAGGTACCCTGAAGACCCTTATGATGAAACTCGAGTAGGTTATTTCTGTACACACTATAATACTATATATATATATATATATTAAAATAAGTGTATTTTGGCAGCATTTTTTCTTTTATACAAGTTTTGTTGAACTGCAAAGACAATTCCTGTTGGACAAGTTTTTAATTGATACGTTCCAATTTTCGGGCCATCTTTCTGATGTCGAGGTGAAACTGGTATAATAGTCCCCCAAAGGTTTCAAAACGAGTGCTTTCGGCAATACAATTTACGATGGTATGATATATATATATATATATATATACATATATATGTGTGTCATTCACATACAGTCCTGTTTTATATATATATATATATATATTATATATATATGTGTGTGTCATTCACATACAGTCCTGTTTTATATATATATATATATATATATATTATATATATGAAAAAAAGTGACTACTGCTGTTCAGGGTACCAGGTACCCTGAAGATCCTTATGAGGAAACTGGAGTAGGTTATTTCTGTACACACTATATATATATATATATATATAGTCATTCACATACAGTCCTGTTTTATATATATATATATATATATATATATGTGTGTGTGTATGTATATGAAAAGTAATGACTACTGCTGTTCAGGGTATCAGGTACCCTGAAGATCCTTATGATGAAACTGGAGTAGGTTATTTCTATACACACTATAATACAATATATATATATATATATATATATATATATGAAAAGTAATGACTAGTGCTGTTCAGGCTATCTGTGAAACACTGTCAGCTTTTCAAAAAAATCTGGCTTGTCCAATACAAGCCTTCATCACTATAAACAAATCGTCTAAGAGTCTTACCCCTCTGCAGAGGTGCAGTCGGTGCATTCTAACGCCCCCGCCGACAGGGCGGAAGAGGTTGTTTGGTACTGTTTGTAACAGAAATAGAAAAGTTTTCGGTCGCAACCATCTACTTGGTATTTTAAAACAATTAAAACAAAAAGATAATCGTTAGTGTGTGTCCATGTTTATCCCCGAGGGAAAAAGTTTCAGTTAAAGCTAACAATGAATAAATTCCGAAACAAAATGTTACACGTTCTTCAAAGTTCATTTGTGTTGTGGGATTTGTGATTTTTTCCTTTTTTTCCTTTTAAGGAAACTCAGTAATTAAGATAACCTTTTGTCAATACCAATACCAATCTTTTGACGCCTCACTCCCTCTCTCTCTATTCTTCGGAGATATCTCTCTTTCTCTCTCTTTCACTTAACATATATCTAACTCTTTCCCTCTTAAAATCACTCTCTCTCTCTCTCTCTCTCTCTCTCAACATGTCTCGCTTATCATCTCTCTCTTTCTTAACACATATCTCCCTCTCTCTCTCAACATATCTCTCCTTCTCTCTCTCTCTCTCTCAACATATCTCTCCTTCTCTCAACATATCTCTCCTTCTCTCAACATATGTCTTACTCTCTCTCTCTCAACATATCTCTCTCTTACTCTCTCTCTCAGCATATCTCTCTCTTACTCTCTCTCTCAGCATATCTCTCCTTCTCTCAACATATCTCTCCTTCTCTCAACATATCTCTCTCTTACTCTCTCTCTCAACATATCTCTCTCTTACTCTCTCTCTCAACATATCTCTCCCTTACTCTCTCTCTCTCTCAACATATCTCTCTTACTCTCTCTTTACATCTCTATCTCTCTTAACATCTCTCTCTCCCTCTTTCTTAACATCACTATCACTTAACATATCTTTCAGTCTCTCTCTCTCTTAAAATCTCTCTCTCCCTAACATATCTGTCTCTCTTAACATCTCTCTCTCCCTCTCTCTCTTAACATCTCTCTCTCTCACATCTTTCTCTCTCTCTCTACATATCTCTCCCTCTCTCTGCCTTAACAATGCTCTCCCTCCCTCCCTCTAAACAAATCTCTCTCCCTCTCTCTTCCAGTCTTGTGATCTATTTGTTGGTTGGTTGGTTATTATGTCACAGCCCAGTGCTTTATCCACTATGCCACCACAAACTCTCTACTCTTGCCCATTTCCTATGACTAACCATTATACCATCATCTCTATAGAAAGTGAATGCATTAGCACAATTAGAGTTTGAACATGCTTACTATGATGTCACTATCCTGCGCTTTATCCACTATACCACTGCAAATTCCCCACCCCCTGTCTTGTGTTCAGTAATCAAAATGTGTAGTTTTCATCCAGGTCAGTCAGACTTGGCAATAACAGCAGATTGTAAGGATTCATTTTTCAATCATTTCTGCAAAACAGACTCGGATAGAATTTCAAACTCCTGACCTGTCGTTCATATGAATTTCTGTGGGTTGCAGAGGTAACACTGGCACAATCACATTGCAATTGCTTTTCAAATCACTGATGGTCTCCCAGGACAACACAAACATCGCGTCATTCAAATTTTCTTGTACCAAACATCGCTTTTCATGTTTAAAGGCCTCCATGAAATTTATTGTCTATTAGAATAGAGCCGGTTTAGCTCAGTCGGTAGAATGTGGGACTAGGAACCATAAGGTTCCTGGTTAGATACCAGCCCTCACCCACTCATAGTGTATATATATATATATATATATGTGTGTGTATGTAGGTATGTATAAAATGACTTAAGTTACGGAGGATTCTTTAAGACCTTAAAAATATATTAAACACCAGACACACACACACATTTAATAATATTTCTGAAGGTGCTTAAGAATCAAACCAACTTATATATGAATATATATACTATATATAATATATTTATTAATATTTTTTGGGCCCCTTGGAAAAAAAAAGGCCAAAATTTTTTTCAAATTTTGGCCGCCATATCACATAGATTAATAATTATAAAGAATAATAATGACAAGTGAATTTCTCAAGAATTATTCGGTGTGTAGAATATCGTACAGAGTGTTTCAACTTTATAAGTCTCATCAGCATATATACTAACGATTTCCTCCGACAGAAATCGAAAACCGAGACTTCAGCAGGATATCAGAAACTATAACTGCTTTCGCCACGATACAGCACGGAGAAATTCCTGTGAACTGTACAATGTTCTACACAACGAGTAATTCTTTGCGAAATTCACTTGTCATTATTATCTTCTATAATTATCGAAATTTAGCGTATGCGCATTGTAATTGCCTTCAAGCAAAAATATAAATATTAATATATACTGTATTCAACAATGGCTCTAAATAAACAAACATCCAAAAATCTTATATATATATATACCGTTTAATATATTCTTAAGGCCTATCAACAAGAGGCTGTCGCAAACAAAGATGAGATGAGTTGATTCTGTTTTGTGCAAGAGAAACCATAGGAGAGGAGGCTCCTATTTTCACTCCTGTTGCTTGCTCGTCTTTCTAAACTTGAAAAATAAACTAGTAAAATATGAGCTTTCATATAACCGGGGAGGTTTTCGCTATCATTACTGACCTTGTCCCACTCGTTCCTTTGACCGCACCCCCCCGCCCCCCGTTTGCTTGCAGTTGCGCAAATTAATTTGTTTTGAGTTTGCAGAGAGCTCAGAGGACCAAAACGGAGCCACACATATCAGACAACGCTAACACAGAGCAAAGGCATTCCAGAATGGTCCATTACGAAGACCAACGGGCTCACCACCGTCCCTCTAACCTCCACTTTCCCTCCCCTTCTTCCTCCTCCTCCTCCTCTTCATTCCCACTCTCCCCTACTCCTCCTCATTTCCTTCCCCAACTCGGCCACTATTCTCTTGTTGTCCTACCCCGCCCTCCCCCCGCCCCCTTACTGATTAAGATAAGTCCAACAAATTATAGCCTGCTGATTGGTCGTTGTTGGTCAGCCATGTTTGGAGCCACCTGCTTTCAGCTCGAATGGACATGTAATTCATACTCGAGCCTCAAGAATCAATTTCCTATTTTCTTCTCTTTCTTTTCTTTCTTTTTTTTTTTTTTTTTCCCCTACCTCATATTTCAACTTTATTTTGTTGTTCTTCGGGAATTCCCTATACTAGTCGGAAATTTTTTCATTAAATTCATTAATCTGTTTACTCCAGTCAGGGTAGGCATGAGCAATTTGGAGTAGAGGAAAAATTCATCCAACATCAATTCGAGCCTTAATCATTTACAAATGTAATTGCTATAAAAAATGCATAAAATGATTTTTACTATAAAAATGCATTGGAAATGAATTTTTACTATAAAAATACGCATTGGACATGATTTTTGCTATAAAATCATTGGAATGAATTTTACTATAAAAATACATTGGAAATGATTTTTTAACTATAAAGTGTATTGGAATGATTTTTATCTATAAAAATGCATGAAATGATTTTTTAATATAAAAAATACATTGCCAATATTTTTGCTATAAAAAATGCATTGGACAATGATTTTTACTATAAAAAATACATTGCCAATGATTTTTACTAATAAAATGCATCAGACAAATTTTGAATTATAAAAATGGTATGGGAAAGATGAATTTCACTTAGAAATTGCATTGGGAATGATTTTTTACTAAAAAGTGTTTGGACATGATTTTTGCTATAAAAAAATACATTGGAAATGATTTTGTAAAAAATACATTGGAAATGATTTTTACTATAAAAAATGCATTGGAAATGATTTTTTACTAATAAAATGCATTGGAACAATGATTTTTACTATAAAAAATACATTGCCATGATTTTTACTATAAAATGCATTGGAATGATTTTTACTATAAAAATGCATTAGACAAAATTTTATTATAAAAATGTATTAGGAAATGATTTTTACTATAAAAATGTATTAGAAAATGATTATACTATAAAACTGCATAGAAATGATTTTACCTATAGAAAAAATATTGCAATCGATTTTTTTATAGTAAAAATCATTGTCAATGCATTTTATATAAAAATCATTTCCAATGCATTTTTTAGTAAAAAATCATTTCCAATGTATTTTTATAGCAAAATCATTTCATGTATTTTTATAGCAAAAATCATTTTCCAATACACTTTATAGTAAAAAATCATTTCCAAAGCATTTCATA
This sequence comes from Doryteuthis pealeii, assembly GCA_023376005.1. Lineage (NCBI taxonomy): Eukaryota > Metazoa > Mollusca > Cephalopoda > Myopsida > Loliginidae > Doryteuthis > Doryteuthis pealeii. Next base: position 524,520 of record CM042175.1, read on the forward strand.
GTGAAAATCATTCCCATACAGTTTTTAATAATAAAAATTATTGTCTGATGCATTTTTAAGTAAAAATATTGGCAATGTATTTTTTATAGAACAACTCATTGTCCAATGCATTTTTATAAGCAAAAATCATTGGCAATGTATTTTTTATATTAAAAATCATTTCCAATGCATTTTTATAGTAAAAAATCATTTCCATACACTTTATAGTAAAAATCATTTCCAATGTATTTTATAGTAAATTCATTCCAATGCCATTTTTATAGCAAAAATCATTGTCCATGCATTTTTATAGTAAAAATCATTTCCAATGCATTTTTATAGTATCATTTCTAATGCATTTTTATATGCAATTCCATTTAAATGATTAGGCTACGAATTGATGTTTGATGAATTTCCTCTACTCCAAATTGCTCAGCCTTACTGACTGGAGTAAGACAGATTAATGGAATTTAATTAAATTCGACTAAGTATAGAATTCCCGAAGAAAACAAATAAAGTTGAAATATGAGGTAGGGTAAACAAAAAAAAAAAAAAAAGAAGAAAAGAAAGAGAAGAAAATAGGAAATTGAATTTCTTGAGCTCGAGTTATGAATTACATGTCATTCCAGCTGAAAAGCAGGTGGTCAAACATGGCTGACCAACAACGACCAATCAGCAGGCTATAATTTGTTGGACCTTTATCTTAATCAGTAATGGGCGGGGGGAGGGGGGTAGGACAACAAGAGAATAGTGGCCGAGTTGGGAAAGGAATTGAGGGAGAGTAGGAGGGAGGATGGGATTGAGAGAGGAGGAGGAGGAGGAAAAGGGAGGGAACGAGTGAGGTTAGAGGGACGGTGGTGAGCCCCGTTGGTCTTCGTAATGGACCATGCTGGAATGCCTTTTGCTTGTGTTAGCTGTGTCTGATATGTGTGGCTCCGTTTTGGTCTCCCTGAGCTTCTGCAAACTCAAAACATTTAATTTGCGCAACTGCCACAAATACGGGGGCGGGGGGGGGTGCGGTCAGGAACGAGTGAGACAAGGTCAGTAATGAAAGCGAAAACCTCCCGGTTATATGAAGAGCCATATTTTACTAGTTTATTTCAGTTTTAGAAAGACGAGCCAAGCAACAGGAGATGAAATAGGAAGCCTCCTCCTCCTATGGTTTCTCCTTGCCACAAACAGAATCAACCATCACTCATCTTTGTTGCGACAGCCTCTTGATAGGCCTAAAGAATATATTAACGTATATATATATAAGATTTTTGGATGTTTTTTTATTTGGCATTGTTGAATAAAGTAATATTATATTTATATTTGCTTGAAGGCAATTACACAGCGCATATCGCAAAAATCGATAAATTATAGAAGAAATAATGACAAGTGAATTCGCAAGATTAACTCGTGTGTAGAAATTGTACAGTTCACAGGAATTTCTCCGTGCTGTATCGTGGCCGAAGCAGTATGTTTCTGACTACCTGCCTGAAGTCCGGTTTCGATTCTGTCGGAGGAAATCGTTAGTATATATTGGCTGATGAAGACTTAATAAAGTTGAAACACTCTGTACGATATTCTACACACCGAATAATTCTTGAGAATTCACTGTCATTATTATCCTTCTATAATTATTGAATTCTATGTGATATGCGCATTGTAATTGCCTCAGCAAAATATAAATAATATATATATATATATATATATATATATATATAAGTTTAGGTTTGATTCTAAGACCTTCAGATAATTAAATATGTGTGTGTGTCTGTGTTAATATTTTTTTAAGGGTCTTAAAGATCCTCCGTAACTTAAGTCATTTTTATACATACACCTACATAATATATATATATATTATATATATATTACACAACACACACACACACACACTATGAGTGGGTGAGGCTGGTATCTAACCAGGACCTATGGTTCTAGTCCCACATCTAACAACTGAGCTAAAACGGCTCCTATCTAATAGACAATAATTTCATGGAGGCCTTTAACATGAAAGCGATGTTTGGTACAGAAAATTTGAATATGCGATGTTTGTGTTGTCCTGGAGACCATCAGTGATTTAAAAGCAATGCAATGTGATTGTGCCAGTTTACTCTGCAACCAAGAAATATCATATGAACGACAGGTCAGAGTTTGAAAATTCTATCCGTCTTGTTTGCAGAAATGATTGAAAAATGAAATCCTACATCTGCTGTTATTGCAAGTCTGACTGACCTGGAATGAAAACTACACATTTGATTCTGAACAAAGACAGGGTGGAATTTGGCGTGGTATAGTGGATAAAGCGCAGGAATAGTGACCATCATAGTAAGCATGTTCAACTCTAATTGTGCTAAGCATTCACTTTCTATAGAGATGATGGTATATATGGTTATCATAGGATGGACAAGAGTAGAGTTTGTGGAGTGGCATAGTTGATAAAGCACTGGGCTGTGACATAATAACGCAACCAACCACAAATAGATAAGACTGGAAGAGAGAGGGAGAAGAAGATTTGTTTAAAGAGAGGGAGGGAGAGCATTTGTAAGGCAGAGAGAGGAGAGATATGTAGAGAGAGAGAAGATGTGGAGAGAGATGTTTAAGAGAGAGAGAAGGAGAGATGTTAAGAGAGACAGATATGTTAGGAAAGAGATTTAAGAGAGAGAGAGACTGAAAGATATGTTAAGTGATGTGATGTTTAAGAAAGAGGGAGAGAGAGATGTTTAAGAGAGATAGAGATGTAAAAGAGAGTAAGAGAGAATGTTGAGAGAGAGAGAGAGTAAAGGGAGAGATAGTTGAGGGAGAGAGGAGTAAGAGAGAGATATGTTTGAGAGAAGAGAGTAAGAGAGAGATATGTTGAGTAGAAGGAAGAGATATGTTTGAGAGAAGAGAGATATGCTGAGAGAGAGGAGGTAAAGAGAGAATATGCTGAGAGAGAAGTAAGGTAGAGAGAATGTTGAGAGAGAGAGAGTAAGACATATGTTGAAGAAGGAAGATATGTTTGAGAGAAGGAGAGATTTATTTGAAGAAGAGAGAGAGAGAGAAGAGAGTATGTTTGAGTATAGAGAGAGGGAGATATGTGTTAAGAAAGAGAGAGATGTAAGCGAGACATGTTGAAGATAGAGAGAGAGAGAGGAGAGTGATTTTAAGAAGGGAAAGAGTTAGATATATGTTAAGTGAAAGAGAGAGAAAGAGCAGATATCTCCGAAGAATAGAGAGAGAGGGAGTGAAGGCGTCAAAAGATGGTATTGGTATTGACAAAGGTTTATCTTAATTACTGGTTTCCTTAAAAGGAAAAAAGGAAAAAATCACAAATCCCACAACACAAATGAATCTTTGAAGAACGTGTGAACATTTTGTTTTCGGAATTTATTCATTGTTAGCTTTAACTGAAACTTTTTTCCCTCGGGGATAAACATGGAACACACTAACGATTATCTTTTTGGTTTTAATTGTTTTAAAAATACACAAAGTAGATGGTTGGCGACCGAAAACTTTTTCTATTCTGTTACAACAGTACAAAAACAACCTCTTCCGCCTGTCGGCGGGGGCGTAGAATGCACGACGCACCTCTGCAGAGGGTAGAACTCTTAGGACGATTTGTTTATAGTGATGAAGGCTGTTTTGGACAAGCAGACTTTTTTTTGAAAAGTGACAGTGTTTCAACAGATAGCCTGCACAGCACTAGTAATTACTTTTCATATATATAATATATATAATATATATATATATATATATTAATTGTATTATAGTGTGTATAAGATAGTAACCTAACTCCAGTTTCATCAATAAGATCTCAGGGTACTGATACCTGAACAGGCAGTAGTATTACTTTCATATACATACACCCACATATATACTATATATATATATATATAAACAGACTGTAATGTGAATGACTATATTATATTATATTATAGTGGTACAGAATAACCTACTCCAGTTTCCTCATAAGGATCTTCAGGGACTGGTACCTGAAACCAAGTAGTCACTTTTTTCAATATATTATTATATATATTAATATATATAAACAGGACTGTATGTGAATGACAACACATATATATATTATANATGGTAATCCTGGTTGTGTGATGTTCAGTATTGAGTGCTGCCAATTGTGTTTTGGCAGTATTTTTTCTTTTAAACTGTTTCGTTAAAACTCTTACTGATTGATTCTTGTCGGACGAGTTTTTGTTCGATCCTTTCTAACTGTCTGATAACTTTTTGGTGTCAGGGGAACTGGTTTAGCAATCCACAAAGGTTTCTTCAACGCGCTTTCGCATGTTTCTATCTGCATCTTCAGGTGTTGAACTGATGGAATGTTTCAGTTGTCTCACTTTTAAAAATGAGCAGTAGCATAGGAATTGGTAGTGGGGTTGTAAGAATATATATATATATATATATATATATATATATATATATATAGGTGTGTATTTTTAAAGAAATATTTGTTTATTGGTTCTAATTGAAACATGCAACAATCCACTTAGGTCTTACTTAGGCTAGACGGGCGTCGAAGAGGCCCCGCGTACATCGGCTGGTCCAGTCAAGACTAGCACCTATATGATTGTCCAACCCTATTGCCCTTATGGCACAGCCAAACCTTTTTCATATGGTAGCTAGAATATTAACTTATGAATATTCAGGAACTCTCTCTGCCATAAAGAAAATTAATAGAGCATATAATATCTACAATTATATATATATATTATATGATATATATATATATATATATATATGTATATATATATGGTTGGCAGCTTCTGTCTACGAGAGATGATGAAGTAGTGTTAATTTTTTTTTTAATTTAAAAAAAAAATTTTTTTTCTTCTTTCTTTGAGACTACATAGCCTGGCAGGTTTATATGGGGATAACTGTTGCCATGTAGCCCCAGTGGATGACCTTCCAACCAGACGTACTAGTTTGTATTCCGATGTGCTTAGTTGCTAGCATTCGCTTAATACATACACACACACCACACACACACACACACACACACATATATATTATATATTATTATATATATATATATATATATATTTATATATATAACATACTCAATGTAGATTCTGTTTGTTCTGTAATAGTCTGACACTGAAAAGCAGTAAAAAAAAACAAATCTGCTTTTTGTTTTTTGCTACCTGTCAGAAATTGCAATCTATTTCATTATTAAATGTTCATTTAATATAAAACGATCTTTAATTTTTTTTTTTTTTTATTCAGACATGTATTAAATAAAAAAAAAAAGAATACAAGAAAATAAAATAAAAACGTGTTGTTATCAAATAAAATCAATTCTTTTATTTATCAAGAAGCCATCTTTGATTTTAATTTTTTTTTTTTTTCACTTGTTCATTTGAACATTTATTTATTTCTTTTTGGTTTTTTTTTTGTTAGAATTTTTTTAAATTTAAGTTTCCAAAGCAAAACAAACCAAACTTATTTTGTCTGTTTTTTAAATGAGGCTTAATAATATTTCTCTGAATGTTTGAGATGAGGCTTGATGATTAGTATTATCTGCTTATTCGGAACTATTGTTCTCATTTTATTGTTACATCTGTAACGTTTTCGGCGATGTGCCTCGCGGCCTTCTTTAGGTATTTTTGTCGGACTAGGACTCGAACTGAATAAAGGTTGAGGTTCAAAGTTCGTGATGGCTCCACATTATGACAAGAAGGTTCCCGAAGTCCGAAAGAAATACTGAAGAAGGCCGGAGGCATATCGGCCTAAACATTGTACAGATAACAATGAAGATGAGGAAATTTCGCGAATAACACAGATAATAGGAGGCTTGATAATTTTATTATTTGAATTTTTTTCGAATGTTGTCCTCATCTTTTTGTTATATATGCTAGGTTTGTCTGATGTGCCACCAGCCTTACAAAAACTAGGATTTGGAATTAAATAACCCACTGGGGTTGATATGGCATTAAACAAACCAAAGAAGCTATTTTTCTGGGTTTTTTTCATCTTTGTTATTGGGATTTTTTTTGTTTTTGTCGATTTTTTTTTTTTTTTTTTTTTTTTTTTTTTGTCATTTTTTTTCTTATTTTTTTCCGAATCGGTTGCAAGGCAAATTCTTTGAATTATATTAGAAATGATTAAACTTTTATATACAATTCTTATTCAAATCATTATATATATATATTAAGGATTTGGAATTAAATAACCCAAGGTTGATACTGGGTGAACAAGAGCAAGAAGCTGTTTGGTTCTTTTTTTTTTTTTTTTTGTATTTTACATCTTGTTCATTGGAACTTTTTTCATTTTTGTTGTTTATTCTTCCTTTTTTTTTTGTCATCTTTTTTTTTTTTTTTTTTCCGGAATCAGTTGCCAAGACAAAATTCTTTGTGAATTATAAAAAGTGTACTTTAGAAATGAAAATTGAAAGTATCTTCTCTTTAATCATTAAGAGATAATGCTCAATGACTGAAGACAATTCATGTTTTGGTCTAGTGGTGTTATGGTGCCAAATAATAATCTATCATTCTGCATTAGGCTTGCGGCAATGCAGGATCAATATTTAGTTATGGTTGCCTTGCTCTTGTCTGCCAATTCGAGGGTAATTGAATAGTATGCTTTCTACAAGTCAACAATAGGCACTCACACTTTACTCATTCTTAAAAAATGATCTGGATTAAATAACTCACAGTGTGTATATGCATTAAACAAAACCAAGAAGCATCTTTGAATTTAAAAATAATTTTTTTGGTAATTTAAGAGGAAGTGCATCCTGGTCTCCTGTCAGAATTGCTACCCCGGTGATATTAAAATAACGTCCAGCTATGTTGGTCTCGGTGGTGTTACTTGAAAGAAAACAACCAACTTAGGGTGTTAAATGTATTTTAGAGTAAAGGGGGCTTCTCTTTTTTTTTGTCGTAATTCTTATTTATTTATCGTAATTTGTTTAGAAATTTAATTATAGAAATTGTCATTAATTCTTGTTTATTTATAGAAATTTGTCGTAATTCTTGTTTAGATATGAAGATGGATATCTACATATCTATCTATCTACCTCAATTTGTTCGATTTTTTTACGTTTTGTTATATAATATCTATCCACACATCTCCATTTGTTCTATCAAAAAGAAGCTCCCTCTAAAATACATTTAATGCCCCTAAGTTAGTTGTTTTTTTTCAAGTAACACTGCCGAGACGACATAGCTGGGGGTCGTTTTTTTTGATAGTCACCGGGTAGCAATTTTGAGGCAGGAGACGGGACGCACTTCTCTAAATTACCAATTTTTTTACTCTTTTTTGTTCTTGGAATATTTTTCTTTTTGTGTGGTGTTTTTTTTTTTTGTTGTTTTTTTTTGTCATTTTTTTTTTTTTTTTTTCGGAATCGGTTGCAAGACAAATTCTTTGAATATATATAAGAAGTGTCTTTAGAAATGATTAAATTGAAAGTATCTTTCTTTTAATCATTAAAGAGATAATGCTCAATTGATGACAATTAATTTAATGGGAATAATTACGGAAAATATACCCGAGTTACATTTATTGTCTTCAGTTAATCTCCATTCAATGCTAATCATGTTTTGTGATTGTCGAAAAAAGACGAGGACATTTTAAATGTGAAGTGTTTAAGATAAAAAAAATTAAAGTAAAAAAAAAAAATGATATTAGTAAGATTAATATTGAATTATAAAGAACCATTTATTAGAGAGAATAACCTTATGAAATATAATCTTGTCTATCAGAAATTGACTAAAACATAATTGGAAAAAATTGAAATTTTCTAGCTTAGAATTTATTGATTGGGTGGGTTGGTTGGTTTTATTGGCATGTCACCTTATTGGTCATTTTATGCCAAAGTGTTTTTAGTATTATTGCGTTATTCGGTCTATTGTCCCATCTTCATTGTTTATTTGTACATTTCGGCTGATATGCCCCCGGCCTTTCTTCAGGTTTTTGTCGGACTGGAACCTTCTCTCGGTCGGGAACTTTTTGTCGTATTCAGCGCAGTCACGGAACTTTGAACCTAACCTTATTATTATTCCACGGCGGTATCTGTTCTCATTCTGCTAACCATAAGGAGTTGTGTTAATTAATTATTTTTCTAACTGCTTTCACTCAGGATTGAACTCGGGTTCCAGAGATAACTATCACTTTGAACTGTCTTAACTAACTACCTTATCCACTAGGCACTTAAAACAATGTCTTGATTTGGCTAGAATTTCTACTATTTACTTATGTATGATTTTTTTATCTAGACTCAATTGTGTTTTTTTTTATTTGTTTTTTTTTTTTCTCAATCTGATCTGGCTTCTTAATTATGGTTCCATATTTGTATTCATTTCTTATGCTAGGTCTACTTAACAGCCAGTAAGGCTCTATCGTATGTCTGATTCTTTGAGGCGTCTTCTCTCCAATGTTCTTCCCTATCTATTATTCTAACTTCATCCAAAAGGACGATAGTTTCCTTTTCATTCATATATGGTCAGCCATACCCGACTTTCTATTTTCCTCGGACTACTGCTTTACGATGTTCTTCTAGTTTATTTCAGTGGGCGGCATGTTTCGCCTGCATGGGATGGATATATAGCATTCTTGGTCATGTTGTATTCTGTTGGGGGCTTGACTCGGACGAGATGTGTAGAAGAGTTGAGTCACACCTGAATGTTATCCTGATGTCATAAGGGTTTAATTATCTTTAATACTAATCTTCAAGCTCATCTCAAACATTCAGAGAAAAAGATGTTTTTGTTTATTCATTCTTTTCAATTTAATTATTAACCTTATGAATAATAATTCTGATTCAACGAGAAGGACATCCTTCCTATGTCATATTTTGCATCAAACTTTGTGGATCTGCAGCAGGTTGACGAGTCATTTGAGGGCTTAATAGAAGGAGGTTCTGGTGGTAGGGTTATAGGATTGTGGGGGTGGCAAATGATTTTTAAATATTATGCTATTTATATATATATATATATATTTTATTTATTATGGAAGATGACTTACGTTGAATATGGTCACGGCGTTGATGTGAAGTTCATAATGTATGGTTCATAAAAAAATACCATACATATAATTGTCTACAATCAACCAACATTTGATTTATATAGTGGAGTTAACCCTGAAGAATCTCAACTGGTGAAACTCGAGTAGGTTATTCTTGGACCTAATATCAAAAATAATATATGTATATATGTTCAATTTACTGTGTCTTTAAGATTTTTGTGGTAAGATGCGTACTTAGATTCTGTGTGTGTGTGTGTGTGTGTGTATATATATATTATATATATGTGTGTGTGTGTTGTGTGTTTGTGTGGTGATTCGATATAAAGTTAAAAACAATAGATGTATGCAGAACTATAAAATATCAATAGCAAAAAATTTCTTCTTGTACAAAAATTTATCTAAGAATTTGATAAATTAGAAAAATGATAATGTAAGTTGTCTGATGAGGTTTAATGAAAACCAAAACGTTTTAACGTTGATTCATTTTAACTGCGTCCTTTTAGATTTTTGTGGCAGGACGCATCTTAGCATATCTTGTGTGCATGCATATATTTATATATATAATATATGTGTCGTGTGTATGTGTGTTGTATAAGCATAAAATTTTATCATCTGATTCAACAAGAAGGACATCCTTCTAATGTCATATTTGCATCAAACTTTGTAGATCTGCAGCGAGGTTTGATGAGTCATTTGAGGGTCATGCAAGGAAGGGTTTGGTGGTGGAGTTGTGGGATTGTGAGGGACGGCAATGATCTGTAAAGATTATGCTATTGCCATACATATACATATATATATATAATATATATATATATATATATATATGTGTGTGTGTGTGTGTTTGTCGATTGCGTGTGTATTAGATATAAAGTTTTAAAATATGTATGCAGAACTAATGAATATGAATAGCAAAATTTCTTTCTTTTTAGATTGGTACAACATTATGTAAAAATTTTGATAATGAGGGGAAAAATATAAATTTAAGTTGTCCTAATGAAGGTTTAATGAAAACCAAAACGTTTTAAAGTTGATTCACTTTACTAGTGTCCTTTTAGATTTTTGTGGCAGGACGCGTACTTAGCATCTCTGTGTGCGTGTATGTATATATATATATATATATTATATATATATATGTGTGTGTGTGGTGTGTGTTAGATTTTTGTGGCTTCTGTGTCGTGTATATATTATATTTATGTATGTGTGTGTTTGTGTGTGTATTTGATAAAAGTTAAAACATAGATGTATGCAGAACTATGAATTATCATCAAAATGTCTTTTTTCGTATATAATTTCTAGACATTAGATAAAGTTTTGTACATTGAAAAGAAGACATATTTTTGCTTATTGATATTTCATAGTCGGCTACATCTATGTTTTTTAACTTTATTATCAAATACACACAAACAACCACAATACTGATATATATATATATACAAGACCAGAATAGGCAGAAAATCAACACAACACCACACACACACATATATATATTATATATTTATATTTATATAACATACACGCACACAGAGATGGCTAATGTACGCGCTCGCACAAAAATAAGACACGTAAATGAAATCAACGTTAAACGTCTTGGTTTCATTAACATTCATTAGGACAACTTAATTTATCATTTTTTCCCTCATTATAAATTTTTACATAATGTTGTACAAGTTAAAAGGAAATTTTGCTATTGATATGTTATAGTTCTGCATACCTATTTTTAAAAATTTATATCTATACACGGCAATCACACACACACACATATATATTATATTATATTATATATATATATATATGTATAATGTATGGCAGATAGCATAATTTTACAGATCCTTGCAGTCCACAAGTCCACAACCTCACCAGAACCTTCCTTGCATGAGCCCTCAAATGACTCATAAACCTGCTGCAGATCTAAAAGTTTGAATGCAAGTATGACATTAGGAAGGAGTTCCTTCTGTTGAATAGATGATAAAATTTTTATGCTTATAAGACAACTAACACACCATATATATATATATACATATTGCATGCACACAGAGATGCTAAGTGATGCTCCTGCACAAAATCTAAAAGGAGCAGTAAATGAATCACGTTAGAAACGTTTTGGTTTTCATTAACCTTCATCAGGAACTTACATTTATCATTTTTTCTAATGTTATCAAATTCTTAGATAAATTTTGTACGAAGAATATTTTTTTGCTATTGATATTTTTATAGTTCGTGCATACATCTATTTTTTAACTTCTATATCGAATACACACACAAACACACGGACACACACACGTATATATATAATATATAATACACACACAACCACACCACAGAGAATGCTAAGTAACGCATCTTACTCCAAAAATTAAAAGGAACCAGTAAATGAACTATATACATATAATTTATTTTGATATACGGTTAAGTGATTACCTTACTCGAGTTTCACCATGTTGAGGATCTTACAGGGGTTAATCTCACTATATAATAAGATGTTGTGTTTGATTGTAGACAATTATATGATATGTGTATTTTTTATGAACATATTATGGACTTAGCATCAACCGGTGACCATATCAACGGTAAGTCATCGGTTATTACATGGGTAAAAAAGACAAAATCGAAATGGCCCATAAAAACACAACACAATATATAGGTATATATATATATATATATATATATATATATATATAACCGTTGCCACAATACATTCAAAAACCGATCATATTGAATAAAGTTAGCAAAGACTAAATGTTCCTGATGCCTACAAAACAATAAAAGAAATACAAAAACAAAAAAAAAAGACGAGACAACTACTTCCTACAACAACCACAATAGAATTTGGCGGAAGACAGGGGGTGAGGGTGAGGGTGGGTGGAGTGGGGTCTTTGTAGATGATTTTATACTCTATAATTTTCTTTAGCGGCAGAGGCAGGAATTAGCAAATCGATCATTAGCCATCCAACCAGTTTTCGTGAATTTCATTAAGTTAATTGGGTCAGTAATCATAATTAGTTATGAACCGACGCAAAGAAAAATGCTTAATCTTCTAGCGGGTAAATAATCTAGCGTATTATTTATCCAATTTTCTTTTTCTTCGACGCATTTGATTATTATTTTCGTCTGCATTGACTCTGGGTCAATCACGATGGATGCTTCCGAGTTGTGGGTAAGGCTGAAGTTCAAATTCAAAGAGGTTTGAATTCAGAGTTTTTCTTCTCCTAGACTGGTTGCCTAACAGAGGCTAAAGAGACCAGTCCACCCTACCAAATAGTAGGGCAGACTGGGCTCTTTTGCACACGCGAAGATGTCATGATGCGTAACGTAATTCAAAGAAATGCATTCAACAAAAGACAAGAAAAAGTATTAATGGACTTATTTTATGAGAACAAAGGGAACAAAGTGGGAATGATAACTAAATAATTAAATATATATATATATATATATATATATATTTACCAAACCGCTCCACATGAGCGGGATGTGACACAAGGTAAATTTCTTAAGCGGAGTTTGAATTCAGAGTTTTTCTTCTCCTAGACTGGTTGCCTAACAGAGGCTAAAGAGACCAGTCCGCCCTACTAAATAGTAGGGCAGACTGGGCTCTTTAACCTTGGCTAGGTAACCAGTCTAGGAGAAGGAAAACTCTGAATTCAAACTCTGCATTGACTCTGGGTCAATCACGGTGGATGCTTCCGAGTTGTGGGTAAGGCTGAAGTTCAAATTCAAAGAGGTTTGAATTCAGAGTTTTTCTTCTCCTAGACTGGTTGCCTAACAGAGGCTAAAGAGACCAGTCCACCCTACTAAATAGTAGGCAGACTGGGCTCTTTAACCATGGCTATATACCAGTCTAGGAGAGAGGAAAACTCTAAATTCAAACTCCGCTTTAGAAATTTACCTTTTTGTCGCAGGGTTTGGAATATATATATATATATATATATATATATATATATATATATATATATACACACACACACACACACACACACACACACAAAGGAAGACACAGATTCTCATCTTTCACAGAAATAAAGAATTTCTTTGCAACTATTTTTTTTTTGTTTTTCATATTCTTAATAATGCTTGTCATTCTTTGAGAGTTAAAAGTACACAAAAAAGGGATTTAAAAAAAAAACTCTTATTTCCTTTTTTTTACGTGATGCTATTGAAAATATGCTAAATGAATCAGCTTCGAATAAAAGAGGGAAAAAAAAAAAAAAAAAAAAGAAATAATCTCTAATTCGTTCATAAAAGTCCGGCATGTTTTCCGTAATTCATCGTTCAGTTAAAAAAGAAAAATAAAAAAATAAATAAATACTAAATTAAAAAAATAAAAATAAAACTAATAAAATGAAGAATTACAAACAGCTTTTGTTTTACACGAAAAGGAAAAATTTGCGATGACTAAAGAAAGGAAGACCTCTGACCTTTTGATCAGAGAAAAAAATTTGGGAGAAAATATAATGGCTCTCTTTGGTTGGCGTCTCTTGAAAAAGGTTACCCGAAGAAATAGGCCATTGAAACAATAGGAATATGGAAAAATGGTAAAGGAATCATGGAGAATGTAAAAGAAATTTTAGCAAAAGAACAAGTAAAAAAACCAAAAGAATACCAAAACAAAAGAATACCAAAACAAGGGAGATAATCTAGCGAGAAAATAGGGTAAAGAATCGAACAAAAAAAAAAAAAATTCGGAAAGGATGAAAGAAATATGAAAGCATATATGAGAAATATAAAACACAAAAAAAATGAAAGAAAAAAATGGTAATATATGAGGAAGTGCGTCCCAGTCTCCTGCCTCAAAAATTGCTACACGGTGACTATTAAAATAACGACCCCAGCTCATCGTAATTCTTGTTTATTTATTGTAATTTGTCGTAATTCTTGTTTAGATATGAAGATGGTATATAGTTTGGAATAGACTGAGATAGATAGATAGAGAGATATAAACAAACAAAATAATATAGATAGATATGAACAAATGGAGATAGATATTTTCGACAAGTAAATGTATTTTTTGGGGGGGGGTCGCTTCTTTTTTTGTCGTAATTCTTGTTTATTTAAACTAAAAACAAGACATTAAACAAACATGAATAAAAGAAAATCTTAGTATTTAAAGTAATATAGATAAATATGAACAAATTGAGATAGATTGATAGATAGATAGATATGAAGATGGATAGTTTTGAATAGACTGAGCTGGGTTGTTATTTTAATAGTCACCGGGTAGCAATTTTTAAGGCAGGAGACCGGGACGCACTTCCTCATAAATTACCAAAAAAAAAAAATGAAACAAAAAAAAAGAATTTTTTTAAATGAAACAAAAATAAATGAAACAAAAAAAAAAATGAAAGAAAAAGGAATTATAGATATATGTAGGCTAACACTGAAAACCTCAATCCTATATGACACATCTCACAGATCCATTACTACTGAATAGGGTGTTTGATCCTTGCTGGATGCCCCGAGCTTTCGACGTTGTGTCACATCCTATTCGTGTCGAACAAGTTGGGTAAATACATACACTTATCAATATAGTAATGTCTGTGTGTGTTCATTTGTAAAAAATCAAAGAGCAAAAAAACCCCAAAAGAATACCAAAACAAGGGAGATAATCTAGCAAGAAAATAGGGTAAGAGAATTGAACAAAAAAAAATCTAGAAAGGATGAAAGAAATATATGAGAAATATAAAACAAAAAAAAAGATGAAAGGAAAAAAAAATAGACAAACAGAAAGGATATTATATATATATATATATGTAGGCCAACATTGAAAGCCACAATCATATATGACATGTATCAGGAAGCGCGTTGTGTAATGGTTAAAGTCATGGGAAATGGACTCGTTGCCCCGAGTTCAAATCCTTGATGTGGTAATTGCATTTCACTTAGCGCTAATACCCTTGGGAAAGGTATGAATCCTACTCTCCCTCCAGCTATGGTAAATAGTCGGGCGGACTCGCTCTTTAACGTTGGTTAGGTATCTGGTCTAGGAGAAGGAAAACTCTGAATTCAAACCTGTTGAACTCCGCTTAAGAAATTGACCTTGTGTCACATCCTGCTCATGCGCAGGGGTTGGTATTTATATATATGACATGTATCGCAGATCCATTACTACTGAATAGGGAGTTTGATCCTTGCTGGATGCCCCGTGCTTTCGACGTTGTATCACATCCTATTCGTGTCGAACAAGTTGGGTGAGTACTTACACTATATCAATATAGTAATGTCTGTGTGTGTTCATTTGTAAAAAATCAAAGTGAAAAAAAAAACCAAAAGAATACTAAAACAAGGGAGATAATCTAAGGAGAAAATAGGGTAAGGATTGAATAATAAAAAACAGAGAAAGGATGAAAGAAATATATGAGAAATATAAAACAAAACAAAAAATTAAAAAAAAAAGACAAAAATAAAAGAATTATATATATATATATATATATATACGAGAAGTAAATACACAGTGATGTGTTTATGATATGGCTTTATTTAGCCGACAATTTTTGGGAGAATATGTGCTTAATTGAAGTCGTACCTAATTTTGAAAATTAATTAATTAATAATTAATTAATTAGGCGGGCATACCTATTTAAATGTAAGGCTAAACAAATCGAGAAAAATCAATCTCTGTATGTACATTTCGGCTTATTAGGCCTCATCAGCAGAGCTATAGATAGAAAGACCGCCTGCTGATGAGGCCTAATTGGCCGAAATGTACATACAGAGAATGATTTTTCTCGATTTGTTTAGCCTTACATTTGAATAGGTATGCCCGCCTAATTAATTAATTATTAATTAATTAACTTTCAAAATTAGGTACGACTTCAATTAAGCACATATTCTCCCAAAAATATATATATATATGTAAGCCAACGTTGAAAACCTCAATATATGCTTGTCTGGTTTAGAACTATTTTTATTTCCCTCCCTGTCTTTTAGTTAGTATGAACTTTATATCTTAAAATCTAAACTGTTTACAAATTTGAAATTAAAGATTAGTTTTCCATACGCTCATCAAGCAAAAGTAATTTGTAATTCTATCCGTCTCCTATCTCCATTCAAATAAATATATTCAAACCCCTTGTATTCTGGATAATTCCTTCAGTAATAACCATGTTTGTGCTTATGTCTGAAGATGCTGTAATTATGCAGTTGAAATAAATTATTACAATGAAGCAAATTTAAAGTTTTTTCCTTAATTTATTATATATACTAGCAAATATATGCACCCTCCGGGTGCAAGTATTTAAGTTTTAATGTAATAAATATCATATTAAATTAGAAAGGCTAATGAAACTAAATAAGAATACAGATAAAAAGATTTGAAACAGAGGGAGTATAATAAAAGATTTGAAACAGAGGGAGTATAATCGATAAAATAGAACAATTGAAACTTACTCTTCCATCACTCTCGTCTTTCATTGTTATTTTTTCTAATTTAAGTATTTATTTAAAAGAGGAAGTAAAGAATAAAATGACAGTTATTTAATCTTATTAATGGATTTCATTTAAGATTCATTGAAGAGATTTTTGCTTATATTCATTAAAATAAAAGCAAACAATTAGAAATCAATAATACTAAGCACATATTTATTAAAATCAAATTTTTAATATCAATATGCAAATTAGCCTTCCCGTTCACACTGTAAACTGCTATTTTGTTGTATATATAAATACAATTGCATATCATTAGTATGTAGATATGGTTAACAGTATTAATGATGTAAAAAATTTTATTAATAATTGATGTTTAAATAAAAAGTAGAATAATGGAGAATGTGATGTTAATAACTAAGGGAATTGTTACATGAGTAGTGATATAGTTTTGGTTACAGACAGAAAAACACACAATCTCCATTATAATAAGGATATATATATATATATATATATATATATATATATATATATTGGGCATTGTTACAGGAAAGACTGCCAGACAACCTTCAGTTGTCCTTCATATTTTCCAATAGACATATATAATAATTAAATCTATAAATTATAAACTTTTCCCAGAGAAGAATAATTTTTCGGCCTAACAGACCATGACTTTAACAAGAGACGCTAAATTCAGAAGATCGAAATAAAAAAATTAATAGACAACGCATTGATTCTAGTAACTCAAGAATATACAGGCTGATTTAAAAGTAACTCCCTATTTTAAACTATTTATAATTCTTTTATATGTAGTTATATTTTTCTCAATTCTTTAATGTATGTTCCTTAATAAACAGGGTGATTGAAAAGTAACTCCCTATTTTAAACTATTCATAATTCCTTTATATACAGTTCCATTTTTCTCAATTCTTTAATATATGTTCCTTAATATATGCAAGATGGTGCTCCTTCATATTGTTTGAAAATGTAACTGGAATATAACAGTAGTGATTTTTGACAATTAATTTACAGCCTTCATCTTCAATGGATAGATATGAAAATAAAAACCAGATAGATAGATAGATAGATAGATAGACATTGAGATGGAGAGATAGATAGATATGACAATAAAAAAACAGATAGATAAATAGATAGATGGAGTAACGGCAATGAAAGGGTACTCAACAACCTCCAGAAGTTGAGCCTCACCAACCAGATGCAGTTTAGTGTTATAGCCAGGAGATGTTTAATGTAGTGTTCATGGATAAGGATTATATGTCTGTTGAATTTGTTGGTTTTTTTCCAGGATTGGAGTTTGTTTTTTGGTCCTTGTTAGAAAGCATTTTATATGCCTTTTTTTTCTCCCCCCAGGAATCGTATATATAAAAAAAATAAAATGGGAGAATGACAAGCAGCGGAGAACAAAAGGGTCTCCTTGAGAAATCTAAACGCAGAGGATGTGTTCCAGTCGTGGAATTCATCAGGTGGCTATTGTCCGCCCGTATACATTCCCGCTTTCCAAACTATCAAATCAGAATTCTTTACGAAGACGATGAGTCAGTATGCACTTATTCTAACAATCTTCCAGCATGCAAATATGACATTTCCTCGAAGACGCATCGCAAGAATGGGCCAAGGCAAAAACAAGTGGGGAGCTCCAATTTTCATGCGAGGGTAGTGTGGTGGAGAGGGTGACCGAGTTGAAGAGAGAAGCAAAGTTTTCATTCTACCCCCACACATTAACCTTTGGAGACATACACGTGTGTGTCCCCCATCATGTTTCCAATAACCACAACTTCAGGGCGTTTTTTTGTTTTTTAACCCTCCTTTTTCTACTTTCTCGATGCTGAGAATCGAATGATAAAAACAAAACTCTTAAGAAACTACAGCTACCCTTGGATGTTTTTAAGGACTCGAGAAGTTATCTCCTGGGTTTTCCATTTCCAGAGAGCTCCAAAGAATGGCGCTATGCAGGGAAATGCCAATTGCAAAGACAGGAGGAAAAGTGGGGGTGGGGGGTGGGAGGAAAACATTGCAAAAAGAAATTGGAAAAGAATTGAATATATAGAATATAAAAGACATATATATATATATATATATATATATATATATATAATATATGTGTGTGTGTGTGTGTGTGTGTGTGTGTGTATATATATATATATATATATATATATATATGTGGGTGTGTGTGTTATATATATATATATATATATATAATATAAAATGTTGTTGTGTGTGTATATATATATATATATATATGTGCGTGTATATATATATATATATATAAATTGTGTGTATATATAATATATATATATATATATATAATATAATATATAAATATATAAATGTGTGTGTAATATATATATATAATATAAATGTGTGTATAATATATATATATATATAAATGTGATATATATATATATATATATATATATATATATATATATACATACACATTTTAAAATATACATGTACATATACAGACATACAAGGCATGTCAAAAGTATCGAGATTGAAGCTGTATTTACCAAGATAGAAATGAACAATGAATGAAACTTTAATTTTTTTCAGAATACAAGGTGTGTCAAAAGGAAGCGCGTGGTGTAATGGTTAAAGTCATAGGAAACAGACTCGTCGCTCTGAGTTCAAATCCTGGATGTGGTAATTGCATTTCACTTAGCGCTAATACCCTTGGGAAAGATATGAATCCTACTCTCGCTCCAGCTATGGATAAATAGTAGGGCAGACCGGGCTCTTTAACCTTGGTTAGGCAACCGGTCTAGGAGAAGGAAAACTCTGAATTCAAACCTGTTGAACGCCGCTTAAGAAATTGACCTTGTGTCACATCCTGCTCGTGCGGAGGGGTTGGTAAACATATATAGGCATGAAATAAGCTTAGATGTTATTCAAACCAACAGTATACTGACTGACTTCAATACAGATCATATTTCTTTCCTAGTCCAAAGTTCGAACACATTTTCCGAGCGGAAAAGGAAAAAGAAAATTAAATAAAGACTAACGGATAATTTTGATGCAATTATCTTTGCTTAAAATAATTTCCTGCATATTTTAATCATATTTTACACAAAAATTTTATGAAAAAATAAATAGAATAGAATACAAGTGATTTAACACGGCGTCTTCAGTAAAAAATTTGAATTTCTTGGTTTACAAAATCAAATGTTTTATTGGGAAGTGCGGTGGGGTACTGGTTAGATTGGTTTGGTTTGGGTTTTACGGCATATCAACCTCGGTGGGTCATTTAATGCCGACAAAGTTTTGAAATAAATCAATTCTTAATGGATAATCAAATTTTGTTTATAAACTCATGTTTTTCTATTTAACCCATAGATGGGACCCTAACAGGTACTACCAATCTGGGTCAGAGTGGATCAAGGAGCAATGGTAATGAAGGGGTGCTCCACATTCCCCAAACCTCACGATCAGACAAAGTTTAACGTCATTCCCAGGACATGTATACCCTCAGCCACCGCCTTCTAGCACCGATATGATAAAAAGGGTTGGGGCTTGCCATAAGGGCAATAGAGTTGGGGCAATCATATAGGTGCTAGGGCTTGACATGACCATGATATTATATAGGCTAAAATATGCTTCCCAAACAGTCTTACTCATTAATACAGTAATAATATAGTAATATGTATAAATTAAAAACAGTAATAATGTAAGTAAGTCGTCGGGGCGGCCTAAAGTCGGTATCAGCCAGTCAGCGAGGTAGTCTATCCGCTTTTCAATAGCGCTAGACCAAGGAGATTGTTTTAGCATCTGAGGTGGAGCGCCACACCTACCATCAACTCCTTACTTTACCGCACAGATCCCAGTGCTACTCATACGCTGAGTTGGCGAGGACCGGAATCGAAATAGAAACCATGTGGTTTCTAGCCGAACGCTCTACCGACTGAGCTAGTACATAGTAATGATAAATTATTTGATAAAAACATTTTAATTTTATATCAAATGACATTGTTATTTTAAGATTATTTACCAGTTAGGGTGAATGTGCGCATTTTTCTGCTAAAAAATGACCTGAGAAATTCACAAAATTGCCGAAATTATGAAAAAACAAACTTTGAGATCAAAATCCGCAAGTATGCGGGTCTGCGAACGGTGAACCGGGAATGGGTGAGGGTATACTGTATATTATGATTTTTTTTATAAATAATGATTTGAATTATATATTCATATACATATATATATATATATATATATATATATATATAGGTATATGTAAAAACAAAATTTTTTTGCGATGAAACAAAGAAAATACAGTGCTCAATCACAGTTTGTAAGAGCTAATATTTATTTATTTTACAATGTTTTCATAGATCAATGTTCATTATCAGCGACCGCGGTTTCATGCTAAATAGCAATCATCAGGCTGAGGAGCAAGATCCTATGGTGTTTGTTGGAGTTCTTTACTCAATGTCACATTTAGGATTGTAAATAACGTCGGTTAGTTTTGCGGACGCTGTTATAGTCCAGAACTACAAAGTTAAAAAAACGCCCTATTTTTTTCAAAGTTAAAAAAAACGTCCTATTTTTAACGAATAAAGAGAGGCAACTTCGTTGGCATTACTTCAAAAAATACAAATTTTAAAAAAAATTTATTTTTGTAGTTCTGGACTATAACAGCGTCCGCAAAACTAACCGACGTTATTTACAATCCTAAATGTGACATTGAGTAAAGAACTCCAACAAACACCAGGATCTTGCTCCTCAGCCTGATGATTGCTATTTAGCATGAAACCGCGGTCGCTGATAATGAACATTGATCTATGAAAACATTGTAAAATAAAATAAATATATATATATATATAATATATATATATATATACACACACACACCTTTTGTAATATATTTGAATCTCTTAAGATTGTAATCTGACCTTGCAGTCTCAGAATTTAGAAAAAAGAAAAAAAAATCCAATTTTTATTCCTATTATTTTCATAGATAGACATAGATACGAAATTGAGGAATGGACAATTCAATTAGAAATATGTGCGAAAACTCAAAATCCTGAGAGTCGTGCGACCTTCTGTGTTTACAACGAAGGGGAGATAGATTAGGCGATGGTGTAAAATGAGTTAAAGATTTAATAGCCATTTGCCAATTCCCCCATTGCTTGCTGCGCACGCTCAAAGCAAATATTCCAGTCGACTTATTCCAGTCGTGTGAAATGTTTTCCTTTTCTATCTCTCTCTCTCTCTTTCTTTTTCTCTCTCTCTCTTCTCATGCACCTCTCTATGTCTCTCTCTGTCCCTTTCTCTCGCCCTCTCTTAATCTCTTTATGTTTACATGTACCCACGTTTAGCTCTCTCTCTCTCTCTCTCTCTCTCTCTCTCTGTCCCTGTCTCTATATGTCTCTCTCTCTCTCTCTCTCTCTCCCCCTGTCTCCATACGTCTCTTCTCTCTCTCTCCTCCTGTCTCCATATGTCTCTCTCTCTCTCTCCTCCTGTCTCCATATGTCTCTCTCTCTCTCTCCCCGTCTCTCTCTACTCCCCTGTCTCTTCTCTCTCTCTCTCTCCCCTGTCTCTCTCTCTCTCTCTCCCTGTCTCCATTCGTCTCTCTCTCTCTCTCTCAATCTCTCTCTTTCTCTTTGTCTCCCTCATTCTCTCTCTCTGTCTCCCTCATTCTCTCTCTCTTAATCTCTTTATGTTTACATGTACCCACTGTTATCTCTCTCTCTCTCTCTCTCTCTCTCTCTGTATCCATACCTCTCTCTCTCACTCAATCTCTCTCTTTCCCTCTCTCTTAATCTCTTTACATTTACATGTACCCACTTCTAGCTCTCTCACCTCCTCTCCATACTCCTCTCTCTCTCTCTCTCTCTCTATATATATATATATATATATATATATATATATATATATATATATATATATATATATTATCTTTCTTGCTATCCCTCTCTCTTCTCTCTCTCTCTAATCTCTTTATATTTACATGTATCCACTTCTAGCTCTTTCTCTCTCCCCTGTCTCCATACCCTCTCTCTCCCTATTCTTCTCTCTCTCTCCAAATCTCCATACCCCTCTCTCTCTCCGTATTCTTCTCTCTCTCCCTCCCACTCTCTCCGTATTCTTCTCTCTCCCTCCACTCCTCCGTATTCTTCTCTCTCTCCCTCCCTCTTCTCTCTCTCCCTCTTCTCTCTCTCCCTCCCTCTCTTCTCTCTCCCCTCTCCCCTATTCTCTCTCTCTCCATCTCCCTATTCTTCTCTCTCTCTCCCCCTATCTCCATACCCTCTCTCTCTCCGTATTCTTCTCTCTCTCCCTCCACTCTCCCGTATTCTTCTCTCTCTCTCTCTCCGTATTCTCTCTCTCTCCCTCCCTCTTCTCTCTCTCTCTTCTCTCTCTCCCTCTCTTCTTCTCTCTCTCCCCTATTCTTCTCTCTCTCCATCTCCCTATTCTTCTCTCTCTCCCCCTCCCACTCCTCTCCGTATTCTTCTCTCTCTCCGTATTCTTCTCTCCCTTCTTCTCTCTCTCCTCCCTCTTCTCTCCTCTCTCTCTCCCTCCCTCTTCTCTCTCTCCCTATTCTTGTCTCTCCTCTCTCTCTCCCTATTCTCTCTCTCTCCCTATTCTTTCTCCTCTCTCCCTATTCTTTCTCTCTCTCTCCCTATTCTTCTCTCTCTCCCTCTCTCTCTCTCTCCTCTTCCCTCTCTTCTTCTCTCTCTCCCTATCCTCTCTCTCCCTATTCTTCTCTCTCTCCCTCCTATTCTTTCCTTCTCTCTCCCCCTCTCTTCTTCTCTTCTCTCCCTATTCTCTTCTTCTCTCTCTCTCTCTCCCTATTCTTCTCTCTCTCTCTCTCCCTATTCTTCTCTCTCTCTCTCCTATTCTTCTCTCTCTCTCTTTTCTTCTCCCTCTCTCTCCTATTCTCTCTCCCTCTCTCCCTATTCTTCTCTCCCTCTCTCTCCCTATTCTTCTCTTTCTCTCTCTCTCTCTCTCTATTCTTCTCTCTCTCTCTCCTCTCTCTTCTCCTCTCTCTCCCTATCTCTATTCTTCTTCTCTCTCTCTCTCCCTATTCTCTCTCTCTCTCTCTCTCCCTCGAAGTCAAAGATTATAGATTGTTTGTATTTATTAAGTTTGGTTATTGATTATCTACGAAACGAGACAGTTTGTTTTCAAACTGTGGATAGCCGCACATGAGAACACACATTCTATAATTCAATTTAGACGACTAGAAAAGAATCGCTTTTTAAAAAACAAAATCTCAAGTCTGTTTTGACTTCAGATTATTTATTCTTTCAATAATTCACGAACATTCTGGGTCTTTTTTTTTTGGGGGGGGGGGGGGTCATGTTCACAAATAAAAGATTGCCGCCCAATCCCTTTTAAATTGGACTACTATAATGGTTGTTATGGTTAGCAGCCTTCCCTCTACGAGAGACGATGGAGTAGTGTCAAATTTTTTTTCTTTCTTTTTAATTTAAAAAAAGATTTATTTCCTTCTTTCTTTGAACTACATAGCCTGGGGGCGTGTTCATATAGAGGATAAGCTGTTGCCCATGCAGCAAATCCCCCCTCTCCACACTGCCGCTGTGATCCAAAGGAAAGGTAAGGTAAGGTACCAATGCAGTTTGGCAACCTTCCGTCTACGAGAGACGATAGAGTACTGTCCAAATTTTTTTTTTGAACTACGTAGCCTGGGTGGGTTCATATGGAGGATGAGCTGTTGCCCATGCAGCAAATCCCCCCTCTCCACACTGCCGCTGTGATCCAAAGGAAAGGTAAGGTAAGGTAAGGTACCAATGCAGTTTGGCTGCGGTAGTGTCGCAGGAGTTGCTGGGTAGCACTGGATTTCCATAGATAGGACCCTAACATGTACTACCACTCCGGGTCAGAGTGACCAGGGAGCAATGGTGATGAAGGGGTGCTCCACATTCCCCAAACCTCCAAAATTGGAACCTCACCATCAGATATAGTTTAACGTCATTCCCAGGATATATAAACCCGCAGCCACCGTCTTCTAGCACCCATATGATAAAAAGGGATTCGGGCTTGCCATAAGAGCAATAGGGTTGGGAAAATCATACAGGTGCTAGGGCTTGACGTGACCAGCCGATTGATCGGAGGGGGCCTCTCCGACCGCCCGTCTAGCCTAAGTAAGGTTCTAAGTGGAGTGTTGCATGTCATGGACTGCTCATCCACCAAGACTCAGTCCATGTGTCGTTGAACCTATAACCCTGAATAACAAGGTTTTAAAGTACTTGGACAGAAAAAATAAAATAAACCTATTTTAGTCTGAGAAAATATTCCGCCCTTAAAACTTGGCCGTAATTTATCATTTAGATAAGCGATGGATTCCAGACAGACAGACAGACAGACAGACACAATTGCTGTGGAGAATTTAAAAAAACAAAAAAAAACAAAAAAAAAAAACAGAAAAAAAAAAAAAAATGGGATGGGGACATGAACTTAATTGGCAAATTTTGGTAGGGTCGGGTTAGGGGTTAGGAACCTTGGGAAGCTGAGAAAATTCCTTCTCCCTTGGAAATAAAATAATCTATCAATTCGTGACAGGTGTCCGCGAGTCTCAACCAAATTTAAAGGGTGAGAATAACAAAATCAACGTTTAAAGGCGGACATTGTTTTATTTTGATTTGAAGATGAGATTTAAAAAAAACAAAAATGAAGGTTCATCATCATCATCATCCTCATCATCAAGGCATGCTGGCAGCACACCTTCCCTTCAGTCCTTCTTGCCATCTGTCCCTATCATGATATGCTGGCAGCACAGGTTCCCTTCAGTCTTTCTTGTCATCTGTCCCTATCAAGACATGCTGGCAGCACAGGTCCCCTTCAGTCTTTCTTGCCATCTGTCCCTATCAAGACATGCTGGCAGAACAGGGTTGTTCTCTTCAGTCTTCTTGCCCTATCAAGACATGCTGGCAGCACAGGTTCTCTTCAGTCTTTCTTGCCATCTGTCCCTATCAAGACATGCTGGCAGCACAGGTTCTCTTCAGTCTTTCTTGCCATCTCTCCCTATCAAAGACATGGCAGCAGGTTCTCTTCAGTCTTTCTTGCCATCTCTCCCTATCAAGACATGCTGGCAGCACAGGTTCTCTTCAGTCTTTCTTGCCATCTCTCCCTATCAAGACATGCTGGCAGAACAGGTTCTCTTCAGTCCTTCTTGCCATCTGTCCCTATCAAGATATGCTGGCAGCACAGGTTCTCTTCAGTCCTTCTTGCCATCTGTCCCTATCAAGACATGCTGGCAGCACAGGTCCCCTTCAGTCTTTCTTGCCATCTGTCCCTATCAAGACATGCTGGCAGCACAGGTCCCTTCAGTCTTTCTTGCCATCTCTCCCTATCAAGACATGCTGGCAGCACAGGTTCTCTTCAGTCCTTCTTGCCATCTGTCCCTATCAAGATATGCTGGCAGAACAGGTTCTCTTCAGTCCTTCTTGCCATCTGTCCCTATCAAGACATGCTGGCAGCACAGGTCCCCTTCAGTCTTTCTTGCCATCTGTCCCTATCAAGACATGCTGGCAGCACAGGTCCCCTTCAGTCTTTCTTGCCATCTGTCCCTATCAAGACATGCTGGGCACAGGTTCCCTTCAGTCTTTCTTGCCATCTGTCCCTATCAAGACATGCTGGCAGCACAGGTCCCTCAGCATCTGTCCCTATCAAGACATGCTGCAGCACAGGTTCCCTTCAGTCCTTCTTGCATCTGTCCCTATCAAGACATGCTGGCAGCACACCTTCCCTTCAGTCTTTCTTGCCATCTGTCCCTATCAAGATATGCTGGCAGCACAGGTTCCCTTCAGTCTTTCTTGCCATCTCTCCCTATCAAGACATGCTGGCAGCACAGGTTCTCTTCAGTCTTTCTTGCCATCTGTCCCTATCAAGACATGCTGGCAGCACAGGTCCCCTTCAGTCTTTCTTGCCATCTCTCCCTATCATCCATCACTCTTAGTAAGTTCTCAAAATGGGCCACAGCAAATTTAATTTTATTTGTTAAAGAATAAAGAATCAAGAAAATATACTTAGAATTGTAAAATAACGGGTGCAAGAAAAATAAAACATTTATTGCAAAAACACGGACATAAAATGAGCGTTCAGTTTATTTTATGGTAGGAATTTACGAGGAAATTGTTCTTCTTTACCTATCTATCTAGGTTTGCAGAAGTCTTAACAAAATCTATCAAATCATTTATGGCCCTATTAGGTTAATGACCAGGTATTTAGATTTTTTTATTTTTAAAAAGAGGCTGGTGACTGATATGTTGAAAAATGCTCCACATATAGAATTGTATTGTTTGTTTTTTTTAAAAAAAAAAGTGACATTTCCGTTGCGGAAAACAATAAGTACTTGGGGGGGGGGTCTAATTTCGTTTTGACCTTACAGACTACACTTGTATCTGGTCAGCCTAAAATATACGCACACAATAGCGTTCTTTGAAAGTGACCGCTAAAATCTCGACTGGAAATTCCGGGAATTTTTTTTGGGGGGGACTCTAATATTCGTCTTAAGGATCATTTTCCTGCTACTTCACAAAGTGTCCAGTTTCAATTCATTTAAATTTTTTAAAAACATGGACAGTTAAGAGGGTTTTATTTGGTTTGTTTTGTTTTACGGCATATCAACCTCAGTGGGTCATTTAATGGCGATAAAGTTTTGAAATAAATCAATTCTTAATGGATAATACAATTTTTTTATAAATACATTTTTTTATTTAACCCATAGATGGGACCCTAACAGGTACTACCACTCCGGGTCAGAGTGGACCAGGGAGCAATGGTGATGAATGGGGTGTTCCACATTCCCCAAA
>CM042175.1:554090-559090 GCA_023376005.1 Doryteuthis pealeii
GGTTAAGTCAGCGATATAAAAATACAAGTGCTCAATACAAAGGTAGAGGCAAATTTATTAAGAAATGGATACAATAGAAACCTACTCGAGTTTCACCATTAGGATCTTCAGGGTTAAATCCACTGAATTGATCGAGGTACCGATTAATTGCAGCAATTCACGTGTGTTCATTGATAAATCAATGAACACACGTGTAATCGGCTGCAATTAATCGTACCTCGATTAATTCAGTGGATTTAAACCTGAAGATCTTATGGTGAAACTCGAGTAGGTTTCTATTTTCTATTGTATCCATTTCTTTAATATATATATATATATATATATATAATATATAATATATATATATAACCCAAACACGTACTGGTCTTTGTGACAGGGAGCATCTTGATATGGGGCCGACATATCGAGTGTGGTCATTGCTTCACACACGTGAAATCGACTGCTATTAATCGGTGTCTCGATTAATTCAGTGGATTTAACCCTATCCTTATCGTGAAACCGAGTAGGTTATCTTTGTACCCATTTTATAATAAATTTGCTCTACTTAGTATTGAGCACTTTGTATTTGTTATATCGCTGACTTACCCCCTGAATTTCCACACTTATAACCATCGTGACCAAATTCACCGGTAAGTCAACTTTTTTTATATATATATATATATATATATATATATATATACTGCAAATATATGCACCCTCTGGGTGCAAGTATTTAAGTTTTAATGTAATGAAATATCGTATTAAATTAGAAAGTCTAATAAGAAGCAAAAAATATGTAACAGAGTGGGGGTATAATAGAAGAATAGAAATGAAACTTACTCTTCCATCACTCCCGTCTTTCATTGCTGAATTTTACTTATTTAACTATTTAGTTAAATTAGGAAAAAAGAATAAAATACAGTTATTTTTTCTTGTTAATGGATTTCATTTAAGATTCATTGAAGAGATTTTTGCTTATATTCATTAAAACTAAAACCAAACAATTAGAAATCAATAATACTAAGCACATATTTAATAAAATCACATTTTTAATATCAATATGCAAATTAGCCTTCCCATTCACACTGTAAACCGCTATTTGTTGTATATATAAATACAATTGCATGTTCTTTGTATGTAGATATGGACAACACTAATAAAAAGTTGAAGCAATTTTATTAATAATTGAGGTTTAAGTATAAATAAAATCATGGAGAATGTGATGTAAATAACGAAGGGAATTGTGACTTGTGTAGTAATATAGTTTCGGTTACAGACAGAAAAACACACAATCTCCATTATAATAAGATATATATATGGACAACTATTCTATTGTGTTTCTCTGCTACAGGTTTTAAATTGGCAATTCCTACAAAGTCGATTTAATTGACCATTTTGATTGCCATACCGTAACCCCCAGCCCCCTAAAAATTAAATATTAAATTATTTTGATTTCAATTTGCCGGATTTGTCTGTGTTTATTGAACGACGTCAATTAAATTCAATTATTTTGTCCTCAATATAATTAATAAAAATTAAGATAATTGAAGATTTGAATAAAACAAAACAAAAAAAAAACAATTCAAAGTTTGCCAATAATGAAATTCGGTACTTAGGTATTTTATGGATTTTAGATTTTTTTTTTTTTGGGGGGGGGGGATAATTTGGATTATAACAAGGAATTGAAATAATTGCTCAGAAAAGAAGAAAATACATATAATATAATATATATATAATGTTGAAAATGAATAAAGGAAAGAAGATAGATGGATAATAATTAGGATATTTTAATCAATTTAACTTACACGGTGTTCGGTAGGAGTTTATCCAGTGTACATTATTCAAACTATCAATTTCTTTAAATAAACAAATGAAATGAAATAATATAATAGGCAAAAATGTAGAATGTTCTGCACACAAAGAGAATCTGACATTCATCAGAGTAATCCTTATTCTGATGAAGGTCGATATTTCTTGTGTGCGGAACATTCTACATTTTTTCTATTATTATTATTTCATTTTCATCATTTAAAAATAATAATAATAGTTTGAATAACTTACACATGGATAAACATCTGACGAACACGTGTAAGTCAAAATTGTAATTTAATATCTATATTATCCATTCTATACTTTCTTTTCCTTTATCATTTTTCAACATACCGTTGGATTCACTTTCCAGTCTTCATTTTAACACATATAATATATATTTATATATATATACTCACACACACATATATATATACATACATTCACAACACACACACATCATAAATATATATATATTATATATATATACACACACACAAACGTGTGTAAGTTAAACACGACATCACACCTCGTGTATATATTAGTATTCATATATAAGTTTGCCATATTTATTAGTCCGTATTTGAGTTATAGCTATATTAATATATTATATATATATATATATATTACTATATATTATATATATATAAAGGTAAAAGTATCCACACCTGACTGGTATGTAGGGACAGTTTAAAAAAAAAAATGAAAACTTACATATTTTTATATATTCCCATTAAATAAAATAAATTGAGCTGACTTTTGCAAATACCACGCACACTCACACACATATGTTGTATGTGTATATATTATCTGCAAAATCAGCATATAATATTATATTATTATATATATATATATATATATATATATGGCAAAGTCAGCTTCAATTTATTTTTCTAATGGGAATTATATAAAATATGTAATTGTTCAACTTACTTTCAATTGTATTAGTATTATTTATGTATTGTATATATGTTGGGTGTGTGTGTATATATTATATATATATGTGGTGCGTGCTGGTGTGGGTGTAATATATATATATATATATATATGTAGCACCACACACACATACGTGTATTGTGTGTGTGTGGTGGATAGAGTCTTTAATTTATTTTAATCTTGTATGAATTATATTAAATATTTGCATGCTAATGGCAATAATATAAGATAATAAATAAAATGTGAATTTTCACTTTTTATGTTTTCAAATTGTATATATTATGTGGTGTGTGCATATATATATACTATATATACACCATATTTATATATATAATAAATATATATATACACACACAAACGCACACACACACACACACATATATATACCCACATAAATGATTTATGCATTATATATATATACTGCCTATACAGTATATATGAGTATGAGCAAGATGAAATGAATATATTTATATATAAATATATATATGTTCTGTGTATATGCATATAATGTATGTGTTGTGTATATATATATATGTATGTGTGAATATATGTTCAGGTATTGTGTATATATGTAGTGTGTTTGTGTTAATATATATATATATATATATATATTATATATATATATATATATGGCCGTGGTGTGTGTATATAATAAATTATGCGTGTATATTATGTATGCGTGTGGTGTGTATATATATATATATGCGTGTATATATATATGTTGTGTGTCTGTTTATATATATATATGCGTATATATGTGTGTATATATATATATATGCGTGTGTATATATTATGTGTGTGTGTGCATTATATATATATAGCGTGTGTATATATATATTTATATGTCGTGAATATATAAATATATTTATATATATATATATAATATATATATGTATGTGTGTGTGTGTGTGTGTGTGTAAACGAAGTTAATTTAGCTTTAAACTTGTAATGAATTAAATAAAATATTTACATGCTAAAGCAACACAGGAAGGAATTTAACAGGTGTTTATTATTTTTTGTTTTTGATTCTTAAGAATTCTTTTCATAATAATTCTATGTTAGGGCGCCTTGCTGGTCAAGAGGAGGGGGGCCAGGGGCAGAGTATGGGGGCAGGGGGTGAGGGAGTGGGGGCAGGGGAAAGACGTGGAGGAGACAGACCGGAAATACATTTTTTAGAGACACTTTGAATAAAAAAAAAACTAACCAAAAACACAACAACAAACATTGTGTTCCTGAAGATGGCAAAGTTATTTTAACCGAGGAGGAAGTACGTAAGGTCAATTTTGCCTTACCTTCCGTCATTCATGTGACCCGAACTGAACTGAAATGTGAATTTACAACCCCCCCACACACACACCACTCCCAACACCCCCTTCCCCACTCTCGAAAAATAAATAAATAAATAAATGAACATGAATAAAAAAGGAACTATTGTGGTTGGTACATTTAATTTGTCACAAAACAAGACGTTCCACTTTTCTGCAAATCCACTATCGATAGTGATTTTCGAAGTGTGCAATGCCCATAATCACAAAATATTTATAAACAAAAACATTAGGCACACGGAGCGAGGAGAGAGAGAGAGAGACCGAGAGAGAGAGAGAGAGCAGGAGAAGAAGACCGAAGACGACTAGGTATATGATAATACGATCGAGAGAAGGCCATTATAATGAGAGTAGAGAGAAACGAGGAAGAGCTATGAGATGCGACGAGCGAGAGAGGCAGATGAAGAGAGAGAAGCGACGAGAGAGAGGCGAGGCTCCTCTCACAGTGAGACAGGGAGAAATCACGGTATTGATGACTACGTATAGCGAGGGTAGAGGAGAGAGAGACTGAGAGAGAGAGAAGGTCCTTTTATCATAAGGAGTAGTGAGAGATGAGACGGCAGAGATGAGAGAGAGAAAGTAATAGAGAAAGATCGGAGAAAGTCTCCTGAGTAGAGAGAGACGAGGAGGAATTATGAGACAGACGAGAGAGAGAGACACTCGAGGAGAGAGAGAGAGAGGCAGACGAATGAGTGACCGTCAACGATCTCCGACGATGCGAAGAAATGGTAACTAGACTAGATCAGCGAGAGAGAGAGACGGAAGAATAAGTGCACGATGAGAGAGAGAGACAAGAGAAGCCGGTCTAGATCATGACGACCAATGCCCGGTTCAGGCACTACTCTGTCTCGGAGAGTGAGATAGCTGGTGAGACCAGGTTAATTAACCCGTTTAGAGTAAGTGAGATTGAAGAAGAGAGAGTCGACCCCGATGAGAAGAGAGAACACGTTA
>CM042175.1:564090-596590 GCA_023376005.1 Doryteuthis pealeii
ACAAACTCGCTGACATTGAATTTTTAACTCCCACCCCTCGGGCAATATGTTTCAAAAATCAATTTTTACATCGCCCGGAGGGTGTTTTTTTATTTTGTACTAGTATATATAATATTTAAATTTAATGTATGATAATATATAATTCTATATAGAAATTAATTAAAATAACATTAGAATAAGTGTAATATATTTGTATTCATTCTAATTCAGTTTCGTTAGTCTTTCTAATTTAATATAATGTTTGATTACATTAAAACTTAAATACTTGCACTCTGTTTCAAATCTTTTTATCTGTGTTCTTATTTAGTTTCATTAGCCTTTCTAATTTAATATAATATTTTATTACATTAAAACTTGAATACTTGCACTCTGTTTCAAATCTTTTTATCTGTGTTCTTATTTAGTTTCATTAGCCTTTCTAATTTAATATAATATTTGATTACATTAAAACTTGAATACTTGCACTCTGTTTCAAATCTTTTTATCTGTGTTCTTATTTAGTTTCATTAGCCTTTCTAATCTAGTATAATATTTTATTACATTAAAACTTAAATACTTGCACTCTGTTTCAAATCTTTTTATCTGTGTTCTTATTTAGTTTCATTAGCCTTTCTAATTTAATATAATATTTGATTACATTAAAACTTAAATACTTGTATCAGGAGTGCACAATTTTGCTAGTTAAGTTTAATATTCGGTAATTTATGAGGAAGTGCGTCCTGGTCTCATGCCTCAAAAATTGCTACCCGGTGACTATTAAAATAACGACCCATCTATCTATCTATCTATCTCAATTTGTTCATATTTATCTATATTACTTTAAATACGAAGCTTTTTTTAAATTCATGTTTGTTGAATGTCTTGTTTTTAGTTTAAATAAACAAGAATTACGACAAAAAAAGAAGCGACCCCCCCCCAAATACATTTACTTGTCGAAAATATCTATCTCCATTTGTTCATATCTATCTATATTATTTTGTTTGTTTATCTATCTATCTATCTCAGTCTATTCCAAACTATATATCCATCTTCATATCTAAACAAGAATTACGACAAATTACGATAAATAAAAAAGAATTACGACGAGCTGGGGTTGTTATTTTGATAGTCACCGGGTAGCAATTTTTAAGACCGGGACGCACTTCCTCATAAATTATTTAATATTCTAATATAAACACGGGTCCTTGTGGATGTCATATTACATTTTTGGTGGGCAGACATTTGCTTATGAAAACACCATCAGAAAAAAAAGTCTGTCTAGTTTTCCAGATTTGCAGCCTCAGGGGAGTCTTTCTCCACACTCTTGCTCTTTTCTCCCTCTCTCTGACAATAAAACACAACCAGCTTTTCATATTACCAAAATATAACAACCCCCCTTTTTTTCTTTCAATTTTATTTTGTGACAAAATCGATGCCTGTTTGTATAAACACCAGTAACTGTCTTTTCATGACCGCTTTTTTATAGTTTGGTTATCAAAGATATTAAAAAATCCGGGAGACTCCATGATCCAACCCCTTTTTTTATTCCTCCCTCCTTCCTCTCCCCTTTTTGTGTGGAGTTGACAAGGACAGTTATCGACCACCCAGGACATTGTTCACCTCCCCTTGGAGTCTAAGGGTTTGCGAAATAATAAACTGGACAGGAGTCTCTTTCTAGGGGTCTTCTTTTCGTCGGATAATATTTTTTTCCTTCTCCCATTCCCTGCAGCGTGTCTTCAGGAGATGCAGACTGACAGGCGACACTGTCATCCCCACCCCCACCCGCAACCCTTTTTGTCTGTATACCTTACCAACGAGCTATTTAATAATTCAAGAGTTTTGTTCAGCTTTTGTCGGGATGGGGGTGGGTGGGGTGGGGGGTCTCTTCTCCACCCACCCCCACCCTACCACACACACCCTGAAAGGCTTTCTCCCTGACTGGGTCTAAACTCTCTTTTTTTTTCATGATTATGTAATTTGTCGTTTTTAGCTGAATATCTCCGACCCCCACCCACCCATTGCCACCACAACTTCTCTTTAGTTCCCAAGGAGGATTGCTACTGTCCCTCTACTACTTTTAAGGGGAGACTAAACAACGCATTAAATGCAGCTGTCCAGAATGATATTGATGTTTCTGTTTAGGAAGGGGTGAGGGATACTTATTAGCATTTCGTAATTAACAGCGGTCCATGATGATATTGATACTTCTATTTAAGGAGTGAAATATTCATATTAGGATTCCTAATTAACAGTGGTCCATGATGATATTGATGCTTCTGTTTAAGGAGGGAGTGAAATATTCTTATTAACATTTCATAATTAACAACGGTCCTTAATGATATTGATGCTTCTATTTAAGGAGTGAATGATTCTAATTAGCATTTCATAATTAACAGTGGTCCATGATGATATTGATGCTTCTGTTTAAAGAGGGAGTGAAATATTCTTATTAGCATTTCATAATTAACAGCGGTCCTTAATGATATTGATGCTTCTGTTTAAGAAGGAGTGAATAAGCATTTCATAATTAACAATGGTCCTTGATGACACTGATGCTTCTGTTTAGGAAGGAGTGAAGTATTCTAATCAGCTTTTCATAATTAACAGTGGTCCATGATGATACTGATGCTTCTGTTTAGGAAGGAGTGAATTAGCATTTCATAATCAAATACAGTCCTTGATGACACTGATGCTTCTGTTTAAGGAGGGAGTGAAGCATTCTAATTGGCATCTTTATTAGATAAAAGATTTGGATGATTACAAAAATGACATTTAACATGAAATTCTCGATTTGCAAACTGTACTGGAAATGAGTTATTCCTAAAAACTAGAGAATTGTTTTAAGGGGTTAATTGCTTTGATGAAAATATCTTGATAATGATTTGTTTTTGCTAGTTAATGGTTGTGTGTGTTTGTGTTTGTGTGTGAGTGTCTGTACACACACACATATATATGTATATAGATGTGTGTGTGTGTGTGTGTATATGCGTGTATGTGTGTGTGTATGCATATGTGTGTGAGTGTGTATATACATATATGTGTGTGTATGTGCATATATATGTGTGTGTGTATATGCATATATGTGTGTGTAAGTATATTTGTGTAAGATATATATATATATATATATATATATATATATATATATATATGTGTGTGTGTGTGTGTGTGTGTGTAAGTATATGTATATATTTCTGTGTATATATGTGTGTCTCTCTCTCTCTCTCTCTATATATATATATATATATATATATATATATATGTGTGTGTGTGTGTGTGAATGTGAGTATATATATATATATATGTGTGTGTGTGTGTGTGAACGTGAGTGTATATATACATATATATATATATATATATATATATATATATATACACATACTCACACAGATCTGTGCATATATATATATATATATATATATATATATATATATATAAACTTGTATGTATATGTGTATATATATATGTGTGTGTATAAATTATGTAAAAATACATGTGTACACACACATACACATATGTGTGTGTGTGTATATATGTATATTATCTTGATATATGTATATATATGTGTGTGTATGTATATATAAATTATGTATACATGTTAAAACCTTAAAATCCCAAATTAAAACCGTCATTAAAAATGAATTAAGATGAACGCATCTGCTGCTTGAGAAAAGAAATCCTCTTTTAATTT
The DNA here is from genome assembly GCA_023376005.1 of Doryteuthis pealeii. Lineage (NCBI taxonomy): Eukaryota > Metazoa > Mollusca > Cephalopoda > Myopsida > Loliginidae > Doryteuthis > Doryteuthis pealeii. The sequence continues at coordinate 567,758 of CM042175.1, forward strand.
GTTTATATTAGCAGATTTTAATTTAGCCCATCAATTAAGTGGAGGCACACATAGCGTAATGGTTTTTGTCATAGGAAGTGGACATGGTGAGCTGAGTTCAAATCCTGTACAAGGCTGTTTGCATTTGCAGATTGGGCTCTTTAAGCTTGGTTAAGCAACCAGTCTAGGAGAAGGAAAACTCAGGATTCAAATCTATTAGACGCTGCTTAAGAAATTAACCTTGTATCACATCCTGCTAGTGTGGCGAGGTTGGTATATATATAAATGCTATATGAAATGTAAACAGCCATGGTAGCAAATGGATATGGGGAACAGAGTTCAAATCTTGGATAAGGCTGTTTGCATTTCACATTGCGTTAATACACTTGGGAAAGGTATGCATCCAACTATTCTCTCTCTGGCTATAAGTAAATTGTAGGACAGATGGACTCTTTAACTTATTTGGGAAACCAGTCTAGGAGAAGGAAACCCTTGAATTCTTACCTGTTAGACTCTGCTTAAAAATTGAAACAAAAGGATGGAAACCACTTACTATTTTTTCAGGAGGTCTGGGAACAAAAACAGGCACTATGTAAAAAGATTTGAATTGCCAACAAAAATGAATAAAACAACCAAAAGATTCTACCCAACACTGAGGAACAACCAAAGGATTCTACCCAACACTAAGGGACACCAAGGAACAACCAAAAGATTCTATCTAACACTAAGGGACACCAAGGAAAAACCAAAGGTTTCTATCCAACACTAAGGGACACCAAGGAACAACAAACGATTCTACCCAGCACTAAGGGACACCAAGGAACAACCAAAGGATCATACCCAACGCTAAGGGACACCAATGGATCACACCCAACACCAAGGGACACTGAGGAACAACCAAAGGATTCTACCCAACACTAAGGGACACCAAGGAACAATCAAAGGATTCTACCCAACACTAAGGGACACCGAGGAAAAACCAAAGGATTCTATCTAACACTAACTTAGTGACTAAGGGACACCAAGGAACAACCAAAGAGTTCTACCCAACACTAAGGGACACTGAGGAACAACCACAGGATTCTACCCAACACTAAGGGACACCAAGGAACAATCAAAGGATTTTACCCAACACTAAGGGACACCAAGGAACAACCCAAAGGATTCTACCCAACACTAAGGGACACCGAGGAACAACCAAAGGATTCTACCCAACACTAAGTGACACCAAGGAACAACCAAAGGATTTCTACCCAACACTAAGTGACACCAAGGAACAACCAAAGGATTCTACCCAACACTAAGGGACACCAAGGAACAACCAAAGGATTCTACCCAACACTAAGGGACACCGAGGAAAAAAACCAAAGGATTCTATCTAACACTAACTTAGTGACTAAGGGACACCAAGGAACAACAAAAGTGTTCTACCTAACACTAAGGGACACTGAGGAACAACCACAGGATTCTATCGAACATCAAGGAACAACCAAAGGATTCTACCCAACACTAAGGGACACCAAGGAACAACCAAAGGATTCTACCCAACACTAAGGGACACCAAGGAACAACCAAAGGATTCTTCACAAAAGATAAGCCTCTGCTTAACACAAGGGATCTCCACTGTAAAGTGCTCTCTCACTTGAAGCCTCAAAATGGCCACAAAGATCTTATCAGAAATAGATCTGTACAAAAGCATGCATCTAACTTAATAATAACAATTATACCTTATCATTATTACCGCATTTGTGCAATCGACACCAGATGCCCAGTTATCATTAACAAAGTCCCCTCCTCAAATCCACAGCACCCTCCTCAGTATTCTCAAAGGTCCCATCATTTGCGTATCTTTCTCACACATGAGAGACTAAACCATGTTTATATTAGATTATACAAAAACATGAACTCGGAATGGAGGTTGGAAGGGATAAGGGAAAAAAAAAGAGAAGATACAGGTAAAGGGTGAGTGAAGAACAGAGATAATGGATAATTTTCAGTTTATTATTACCTCGAAAATTATTAGTATTTGATTATTTCTCGAACAAGCAACAATAATGATAGCATTGTCGACAGTGTTCATCTTATCAAACCAGAAGTTCTTTCTTTTGTGTGCGGATGGTTTAATTTCCTTTTCTATTAAGAACTCGTAATAGCTTATTACTCGTCTTATCTTCATCATTCGTGGTTGGGAAATCGTTTATTAATCAGTACGTGGATGATTTGGTCCGTTCTTTATCAATCTATGACAATTGGATAGTTACGATGCATTGGAATTAGACGAGCCGATCAAGACCAACACAACAATGACGAGGAGAGTATAAAGATGCGAATATGATAGATATGACATAGATGAGCACTGGTAATTTATAAATAATAAAGTTAATTATTCAGCGAGAGTGTGGTGGGTCGCACGATAATGACTGAAAAATCTCTATGTATTAATACTTGTATTCCTTAATTGTACGACCATTATCATCTTGCGACACCCTCTGGTTAAAAATGAGACTGTCCAAATCATTCAAGATGTTTATTATTATTATTATTGGCTAAGGGTTGCTAAGTCTGGCACAAGGATGTGTCATAACTTCTTTTTCTCTGCCTCTCTGTGTGTTTCGGTCTATTTTATGTACACACATGACACCTGTTTGTTATTATTATTATTATTATTTATTAGGAATTGCCAAGTCTGGCACAAGGATATGAGATTGCTCACTGCACCAGTCTAAGAAAGGGAAACTTAGAGATAAAGTGAATCTCTCATAATAGCGGCACAAAATAATGCTGGTTAATTAAATAATAAATGGATGCAGCTAACTAGCACAAAAGGAGTGCACATCTAGGAATGACTGAGTTTGAAAAGAACTAACAAGTGTCTCGGTCTATGTTATATAAACACGTCATCTGTTTATCTATAGATTAATACTTGTGTTCCTAAATTGTATGAATGTTATCATCTTGCAACACCCTCTGGTTAAAAATGAGACTGTCCAAATCATTCAAGATGTTTATTATTATTATTATTATTGGCTAAGGGTTGCTAAGTCTGGCACAAGGATGTGTGTCATAACTTCTTTTTCTCTGCCTCTCTGTGTTTTGGTCTATTTTATGTACACACATGACACCTGTTTGTTATTATTATTATTATTATTATTATTATTATTATTATTACTAGCAAAAAAATGCACCCTCCGTACACAAGTAGTTAAGTTTTAATATAATTAAATATTATATTGAATTAGAAAGATTAATGAAATTAAATACAAACACAAAAAAGATTATACTTATCTTTACTTTATTCTAATTGATTTCAATATAAAATTATTAATAAGATTGCTTTTAATACATTTGAGAATAAAACAATAATATTAGAAATCAATAACACCAAGTAATTATTTATTAAACCCGGTTTTATTAAAACCAGTATACAAATTAGTCACACCATATACTATGTAAACCTTTATTTTGTAATGATATATAAGTAACATCAACGGATTTTAAACACATTGATAATATGGGCTGTTTTGAGGCAAATCTATCTCGGCTACAGACATTGTTATTAATAAGATACTAATTAAGATTAAATAATGTTTATTCAATAACTATTGAGAATATAATGTAAATAACTAAGGGAACTGTGACGGTGGTGGTGATGTTTATTATTATTATTGGATAAGGGTTGCTAAGACTGGCACAAGGATGTGTCATAACTTCTTTTTCTCTCCCTCTGTGTGTTTCGATCTATTTTATGTACACACATGACACCTGTTTATTATTATTATTATTATTATTATTATTTATTGAGATTTGCCAAGTCTGGCACAAGGATATGAGATTGCTCACTGCCCAACTCTAAGAAAGGGAAACTTAGAGATAAACTGAATCTCTCATAATAGCAGCACAAAATAATGTTGGTTAATTACATAATAAATGGATGCAGCTAACTAGCACAAAAGGAGTGCACATCTAGGAATGACTAAGTTTGAAAAGAACTAACAAGTGTCTCGGTCTATGTTATATACACACGTCATCTGTTTATCTATATAATAATACTTGAGTTCCTAAATTGTATGAATGTTATCATCTTGCAATACCCTCTGGTTAAAAATGAGACTGTCCAAATCATCCAAGATGTTTATCATTATTATTATTATTATTGGCTAAGGGTTGCTAAGTCTGGCACAAGGATGTGTGTCATAACTTCTTTTTCTCTCCCTTTGTGTGTTTCAGTCTATTTTATGTACATGCATGACACCTGCTTATTATTATTATTATTATTATTTATTGAGATTTGCCAAGTCTGGCACAAGGATGTGAGATTGCTCACTGTACAAGTCTAAGAAAGGGAAACTTAGAGATAAACAGAATCTCTCATAATAGCAGCACAAAATAACGCCATAAGGAGCAATCATATCAAATAGTTAGGTGGAGACGGACAGGAAACGGTTAATCACATAATAAAAGAATGCAGCTAACTAGCATAAAAGGAGTGCAAGTCTAGGAAACACTGAGTGGGAAATAAAATTAACAAGTGTCTAAGTCTATATTATATATACTGGAAGCGCGTGGTGTAATGGTTAAGGTCATGGGAAATGGACTCGTCATCCTGAGTTCAAATCCTGGACTTGGTTAATTGCATTTCACTTAGCGCTAATACCCTTGGGAAAGGTATGAATCCTACTCTCCCTCCAGCTATGGATAAATAGTAGGGCAGACTGGGCTCTTTAACCTTGGTTAGGCAACCAGACTAGGAGAAGGAAAACTCTGAATTCAAACCCATTGAACTCTGCTTAAGAAATTGACCTTGTGTCACATCCTACTCATGCGGAGGGGTTGGTAAATATAATTATATATTATATATTATATATACACATGGCATCTGTTTATCTATATATTAATATTTATGTTCCTTAATTGTACAACCGTTATCATCTTGCAACACCCTCTGGTTAAAAATGAGACAGTCCAAATCTGTTATATACACAGATGACATTTATTTATCTATATATTAATACTCATGTTCCTTAATTGTACAACCGTTGTCATCTTGCAATACCCTCGGGTTAAAAATGAGACAGTCCAAATCTATGATATATACACATGCCATCTGTTTATTCTATATATTAATACTCATGTTCCTTAATTTTATGACCGTTATCATCTTGCATTACCCTCTGGTTAAAAATGAGACAGTCCAAATCTATGTTATATACACACAAGGCATCTATCTTTCTCCTCATCCCTTTCGATTTCTCTCATCTTCCTCTCATCTCTCTCTCTCCTTTCCTTCTCTCTCTCTCTCTCTCTCTCCTTTCCTTCTCTCTCTCTTCTTTCCTTCTTCTCTCTCCTCTCTCTTCTTCTTCCTTCTCTCTCTCTCTCTCTCTTTCTCCTTCCTCTCTCTCTCTCTCTCTCTCTCTCTCTCTCTCTCCTTCTCCCTCTCCTCTCTTCTTCTTTCCTTCTCTCTCTCTCTCTCTTCTTCTTCTTCTCTCTCTTCTCTCTTCATTCTCTCTGTCACTTTTCTCTGCTTTCTTTTCATCTCTCTTATCCCTCTACTTCTTCTCTCTTCCCAAGACTTCCCCCCCTCTTTCCTTTTTTTTTTTTTGCATCCCCTCATCTCCACGATCGACCTTTCTATCCTGAATTTCCGATGTTGAAAAGCCATCATCAAAACAAAACTTTCTATTTGTGGTTTTGCTCTTCTGGCCTGTCTCGGCTGAAAATAGTCCCACTGAACTCCTTCATGTTGTCTGTCTGTTTGCATCGAGAAACAAGATAATAGCCAGTTACCCTACCCCCCCCCCGCTTTACCCCCCTCACACACACCCTATCCTATACCCAGGGTCGATGAGATTCAGATAAATAGCAGCCTTCTGTCTCCACTTTCCTACTCTCTGCATCTTCTCTCTCTCTCTCTCTTTCTCTCTCTCTCTCTCTTGCCTTCTTTCTTTGCATCTCTCTCTCTCTTCATCTTCTTTCTTTTTCTTTTTTTCTCTCTCTCTCTCTTCACCTTCTTTCTTTGCATCTCTCTTCATCTCTCTCATCTCTTCTCTTTTCTTCTTCTCTCTCTCTCTCTCACCTTCTTTCTTTGCATCTCTCTCTCTCTTCATCTTCTTTCTTTTCTTTTCTCTCTCTCTCTTCATCTTCTTTCTTTTCTCTCTCTCTCTTCTCTTCATTTTCTCTTTTCTTCATCTCTCTCTCTCTTCATCTCTTTCACTCTTCACCTCTTTCTCTGCATCTCTCTCTCTCTTCACATTCTTTTCTTTCTCTCTCTCTCTCTTCTTGCATCTCTCTCTCTCTCTCCCTCTTCACCTTCTTTCTTTTCTGTATCTCTCTTTTTTTCTGTATCTCCTCTTTCTTTCTTCTCTCTCTCTCTCTCTCTCTCTCTCTCTTCACTTTCTTTCTTGCATCTCTCTCTCTCTTCACATTCTTTCTCTTCTCTCTTCTCCACCTTCTTTGCATCTCTCTCTCTCTCTCCCTCTTCACCTTTTTCTTTTTCTGTATCTCTCTTTCTCTGTACTCTTTCTTTCCCTCTCTCTCTCTCTCTCTCTCTCTCTCTTTTCACTTTCTTTTCTCTGCATCTCTCTTTCTTCACCTTCTTTTTCTGCATCTAATATATCTCTCTCTCTTCACATTTTTTGTCTTCACTTTCTTTTTCTCATCTCTTTTGGTCCCCTCTCTCTACACAGGCGATGCTGGGTAGCCGCTTCTAGTCAAAGTTAAAGAACCCTGTCTGCCCTTACTATTTACCCATAGCCAGGAGAAAGAACTGATGAATTCAGAACTAGACTTGTTGCCTTATCAACATTAAAAAACGTGATTCACAAACCCATAGGCATGAAATAACCCTAGATGTAGCATTCCCAGTTGAGTTTTTTTATTTGAGGTTATTGTTATTTAATCACATTAGTTATATAGAGCTTTGTAATGGAGTTCAGAACTGTTTGAATTATGCAAATATCCCCAGTGGGTCAAAAGTTATGAGAATTTAAAGCCCCAAAATTGCGGGTACAAAAAAGATTTTGTTAAAAAAAATATATGTCAAATCACAGGCCAATTCAAAACAAGAAATTTAGTCATTTCTTCACCATTTCTTTATTTTTGGAAAAATTTTGATAAAACTTTGCATTCTTATGTAAAATTCTATGTTCTTTCTGATACTGCACTTAAATTTTATGTATCTCCATGATAGAATCCATTATTTGGGGAATAAAAATAGGGATATCAAGATTTTTTTTTTTAAAGTTTACCACAAGATTATTCAACATTTTCATCATTTTAATACGGCATATATACTATTAGTATGGGTTGACATACCATTAAAATCAATCTATCAACTCCACCTTTACTCCAGTTTTTAAACAGAGTACAGCTGGTTTGAATTTAGAAATTATCTTTTAAACTTGTTGCCTTTATCAAAGCTAAAGAACCTAGTCTGCCCTACTATTTACGCATAACCGGAGGAGGAACAGTTGGGTTGTGTCTTTCCTTGGTTAGTAGATTGGTGTCGTATGTGACCATGGGGGCTCGGTAGGTTCCATCATTTGAGTTTTCTAAAAGAGAACACAGGATTCTTTTTATTTTTAACCGTTATCTTGAATGGGCAAGCAGTCGGCTCAGATTTCTAACTTAAATTAGTTGCAGTTCCAGAAATTGTCTTTTTTTTTTCTTTTTTAATGCATAGGCTCTCTCTGTCTCTCTCTCTCTCTCTCTCTCTCTCTTTCATCATTTACCAGGGATAGCTGTAAAATCAGCCCCCCCTTCCTTTCTCTCTCTCTTTCATCATTCACCAGGGCAAGCTGTGAAATCAGACCTCTCTCTCTCTCACTCACTCTTTCCCATCATCCACCACTGTTAGTAGCTCTTCCCTTCTTTCTCCCTCTCTTTTTTTCCTTCTCTCCCCTTCTTCTCTCTCTCCTCTTTTTTTCCCCTCTGACTCTCCTTCTTCTATCTCCTTCTCCCACCCACTCCTTCTCTCCATCCCCTTCTCTCCCTCCCTCTCTTTCTCCCTTCCCCCACCTCATGCAATTTATCACTGCACTTGCTTACATTCTCCAGAGCGCATTTGTTCTTATCTTAAGATGAAGAAGCTGCGTCTTTAAATTCCACCTTCTCTCTTTCTCTCTCTCCCTCCCCCTCTCTCTCTCTGGTTTTAGTCTCTCATTCTCTCCCTCTCTCACTGGTTTTAGTCTCTCTCAATCTCTCTCCCTCTCCCTGTTTTTAATTTCTCTCTCATTCTCTCTCCCTCTCCCTGTTTTTAATTTCTCTCTTATTCTCTCTCCCTCTATCTATCTCTCTCTCTCACTGGTTTTAGTCTATCTCTCTCATTCTCTCCCCCTATCTCTCTCTCACTGGTTTTAGTCTCTCTCATTCTCTCTCTCACTGGTTTTAGTCTCTCTCATTCTCATTCTCTCCCTCTATTTCTCTCTCACTGGTTTTAGTCTCTCTCTCTCCCTCATTCTCTCTCCTATCTATCTCTCTCTCTCACTGGTTTTAGTCTCTCATTCTCTCTCCCTCTACCTCTCTCTCTCTCTCACTGGTTTTAGTTCTCTCTCTCTCTCTCTCTCATTCTCTCCCCCCTATCTCTCTCTCTCACTGGTTTTAGTCAGTGTCTATTGATTTGACCGTTTTTCTTTTTTCTTTTTTTTCCCCTTCCTCTAGCGACCTGATCCAACACTGGATCCTTTCTTCTTTTTTTTTTCCACTGTGGGTGACTGTGAAAACTGGACCCCCACCACCAAAATTTCTTTTCTCTACTAACATTATTGCAATTTTCTGAGCCATGGGTTTAATTTTCAACAAACATCGTTATTTAGAACAAGCAAGTAAGCAAGCAAGCAGGCAAGACTCACTCGGACATTGTTCGCACCGAAAAAAAAAAAAAAAATGCAACATGCTGGTTTTAGTCTGTGTATTGATCCGACGTCTTTCCCTTTTTTTGTGACCCGATCCGACACTGGATCCTTTCTTCTTTTGCACTTGCAGAACTTGTGAAACTGCCCACCCCACCCCAAATTTCTTTTCTTAACTACCATCATCACTGCATTTTTCTGAGCCATGAGTTTAATTTTCAATTGACATCGGTGGTATAAGTGATATACCCTATGGACAATAATGGAATGCGCTGACGGCTACTATAAGTAATAGGAACAATTGTGGCTTGACATGTGAGTCAGCTTGTAACTATATTGGTCGGACGCAATCTCCACTTTCTTTGTAGTAAATTTCTACTCTTTTGTTCAATACATTTGTCTACATTGTTACCAAGTCGTTTGTCTTATTTTTGACCCCTTAAAACCCCAAAACAATCGGTATTTAGAGCAAGCAAGCAACCTCGCATGGAGATGTTCACACCAAAAATACAACAAGAATTTCTTTTCTCTTCTAACATCGTCATTCATCACTACCTTTTTCTGAGGCAGGTCTTTTTTGTTTGTTTTTTTTTTTTATGGCATATCAACCACGGTGGGTCATTTAATTCTGACAAAGTTTTAAAAGATTCGTAGCATTTAGTTTGGATTGATTAATTGAATCATTTTAACGGCATGTCAACACATCCAGGGTTATTTTATGCCAAGCGGTTTGGTAGTACCTGTTAGGGTCCCATCTATGGGTTAAATAGAAAAATGTATTTATAAAAAAAAAATTGTATCATCCATTAAGAATGACTTTATTTCAAAACTTTATCGGCATTAAATGACCCACCAAGGTTGCAATGCCGTAAAGCAAAACCAAACAAACTGTCAAAAACAAATCATTGAAAAAAGACATTTGGCATAAAATAACCCTGGATGGGTTGACATGCCGTTAAAATGATTCAATTAATCAATCCAAACTAAATGTTATGAATCTTTTAAAACTTTGTCAGAATTAAATGACCCACGGTAATACTGCTTAACCGCTCGGCCATCGTCAACTACAGAATGGGAAGAGGATTTTACCTGATAAATATACACATATGTATCTATGTATGTAAAGGCCGCCAGAGAGTGCTTCATCCTTTTTATAGGAGACAGTTGTGAAGTGGTGATACATATATATATATATATACATATATATGTATCAAGGAAAAAGTCATTCTTTGCTAAATATATTGCTATTTATATAATTCCCAAATTATTATACATACATACATACATATATATATATATATATATATATATATATATATATAAGCATGCCTTCCATGTATGTTTATTAGGTATGCGAGGACGTTAAGATTTCCCGTATATTGTGCTTATTTTTAGAATAAGGTGATATATTCCTTCATTAAGGCCAAGTGTGCACGGGCAACTATCAGCCACCCAACTTTATCATCTACCACTCAATCAGAAGAGCTCTTCAACGTAATAAATAAAACATCTTTAATACTTTTCTTTTTGCATTTTTTTTTCTTTTTTCTTTGGATATTTCTTCATCTCTTGATGCCGATTTTTGGAAATTGGAAGAAGAAATGGGAAGAGTCAAAATTTGAGGATTCAATTTTCAAGTTTTCAAATTTATTGAACGTTGACAAGAGAGATGGGAGGAGTGATCAGGACTGAACTCATAAAATAATAGGAATAAAAATGAATCTCATAAAATTTGACATCTTGTGACAAAAAAATATACGAAACTCGAGTGAATCTGTCTTTTGTAATTTAACTTTGAAATTAAAATAAGTTTAGTGGGGGGGTAGACTTTCTGATTATATATATATATATATATATATATGAGAGAGATATAGATAGACAGACAAATATATATATAACTTTGGAATTAAAATAAGTCTTTCTGATATATATATACATATATATAAAGTTAGCATAGTATAGACACAGTCAATAGAACTATATATATATATATATATATATATATATATATATATTGAGAGAGAGAGAGAGAGAGAGAGAGACTTTTGTTGCAGAAATATTAATATGTTTCTACACCACACACACACACACATATATATATATATATATATATATATATATATATATATATATATAACCACAGTATATGGCTAACATTATCTCACTTGATGAGACAGTGGTATGCCAATACATACAGTATTATAAGGAGAGTGCTCAATATCTGTGACAGAGCAATATTGATAAATATATATTTTTGTATACATTTAACTCTTAACATCCTGTTGAGATTTTTCTAAGTCCAGAGCATTCCTATAAGGATATATTAAAAAATGGCTAAAAATGACCTTTGCATCTAAAGTTACCTGTTCTTTCCCTTAAATCAAAGATTTCTACATATGTTTAATATTAAATTTAAACAAAGGCTATTGTTTGGGACTGATTAGTTAAAACGTATGTGACTTCCAGTTTGAGGACTTTTAGAGTTGTTCGGAAACTAATCTGATACCATATTGTTTTCATGTTCTTTTACAAGTTTTTACAAGCAAGTTTAAAAGAGTATGAAACAAATATGGTAACAATGCCACATTTGGGGGGATAGTCTTACCCCTCTTGTAAAGGGGGGGGCAGCACCCCACCTCCTGAAAAAGGCAGCCTAATTCCTAAAACCATTTCCCAGTGCCACATCATCAGATGCAGTTTGATGACATACCCAGGACATACATTTGGGGGGATAGTCTTACCCCCTCTTGTAAGGGGGGGGGGCAGACCCCCCTCCCTCCCGAGAAAGGCAGCCTAATTCCTGAAACCATTTCCCAGTGCCACATATAATTGATGAGATCCAACTTTTGCAGACGACACAACTTTACGGGACATTTTCGAAAAATGACGTCAGTTTAAGGAAATGACCGATCTTTTCTGATGTCGGAGTGAAGATTGATTCAAAACCATTATGAGGGGGTCGAGATTGGGGGGGGGCTGACATATTTGTTGTAACAAGCAGGCTTGACTACCCCACAGGGAACTTTGCAAAACCTTGGGCAGAAGGTGTGGGGGGGGGTTGCTACACTTGGAAAGACCAGATTTAGGTTCAAGCCCACATAAGTCTTAAAGTTAAGCCGTAACGAGAATTCAGATTAATTTTTTAGCCAAACTAGTTATAGAAGGCCAGAAGTATGTGGCACCCAGTGAGAATCGAACTCACTAACAATGGTTTGTGAATCTAGCTTGCTAACCATTATATCACATGGTGCCCAGAGAAAAGTTATTTTCTAAGCTTAGTTTAGATGTGGCACAAGGCTAGAAGTATGGGGCCCAGTGAGAATCAAACTCACTAACAATGGTTTGTGAATCTAGCTTGCTAACCATTATATCAATGAGGTGCCCAGAGAAAAGTTATTTTCTAAGCTTAGTTTAGATGTGGCACAAGGCTAGAAGTATGTGGCACCCAGTGAGAATCAAACTCACTAACAATGGTCTGTGAATCTGGTTTGGTTTGGTTGTTTTGGCATATCAACCTCAGTGGGTCATTTAATGCCAATAAAGTTTTGAAATAAATCAATTTTTAATGGATAATACAATTTTTTTATAAATACATTTTTCTATTTAACCCATAGATGGAACACTAACAGGTACTACCACTCCGGGTCAGAGTGGACCAGGGAGCAATGGTGATGAAGGGTGCGCACATTCCCCAAATCCAGAACTGGTACCTCACCATCAGATAGAGTTTAACGTCATTCCCAGGACATGTAGACCCTCAGCCACCTTCTAGCACCCATATAATAAAAAAGGAGTTGGGGGCTTGCCATAAGGGCAATAGTCAGTAGAGCGTTCGACTAGAAACCACAAGGTTCCTAGTTCGATACCGGCCCTCACCAACTCAGCGTATGAGTAATACAGGTATCTGTGTGGTAAAGTAAGGAGCTGACGGTAGGTGTGGTGCCCCACCTCAGATGCTAAAATAATCTCCTTGGTCTAGCGCTAGTGAAAAGGGGATGGACTCCCTCGCTGATTGGCCACCCCAACGACTTTACTTTACTTGTTATATTTGTTAAAAAGGTTGCTTTTATTTAGGAAATTTAAAATGTCTTCTGGGAGTCTGACCAGTACACCAAGCACCTCCCGTTAGATGGGAGAACAGCTAAATCGCAAATGTCTAAGCCAGGGTTAAAGTTATGACCCAGCTTTCACTTTCTTGACCCCCGTCCCACCCACAAACACACAAAGAAAAAAAAAAGAAGCTTTGTTTCATAACCTATCAAATTCCGAAAGAGGACAATGGTCCCATAAAATCCGGGTTCATGGAAAACCAGGGTTAGGACACCCTGTCTCCAAGTTGTGCAATAAAAAAACATTATCTTGTAAAATCCAAGGTTCTGGCCATAACCAGGTCCAAACTCTTTTGGCTACCCCCCATAAAAATGTCCTGACAAATTCAGGTCACTAGGGGTCAAGAAGAAAACAGGATTCTTCTTGGTTTGTCTTTTAATAAAACTGTCTTCATAAAAATACACAGATTTCGATCAACACAGCCATTTCAAATCTTGTGCTGATCTTCCATAAAAGTGTCGGATCAAGAAATGCAAGACTTCTCTTTTAGGCCCCACACACACACACACACACATTCTAATGTCTAAAGAGAGATGCTAGATATTCTTGGGGTTAGGGTCCTGTAATTTTTCCTGCAGTTTAGCCATTATATTTAAACCTCACTATTGAATGAAGAGACGAGATAGATAGATAGAGAATAGACTGAGTAGATAGATTGATGTGAACGGACTGAGATAGATAGATTGATAGACTGAGATAGATAGATAGATTGATGTGAACAGACTGAGATAGATAGATAGATTGATGTGAACAGACTGAGAAGACTGAGATAGATAGATTGATTGATGTGAACAGACTGAGATAGATAGATAGATTGATGTGAACAGACTGAGATAGATAGATTGATATGAACAGACTGAGATAGATAGATAGATTGATGTGAAACAGACTGAGATAGATAGATGATATGAACAGACTGATAGATAGATGATGATAGATGAGATAGATAGATAGATAGATTGATGTGAACAGACTGAGATAGATAGATAGATTGATGTGAACAGACTAGATGATGATAGATATAGATAGATAGATAGATTGATGTGAACAGACTGAGATGGATAGATAGATCGATTGATGCGAACAGACTGAGATAGATAGATAGATGAACAGAGATAGATAGATAGATAGATTGATGTGAACAGACTGAGATAGATAGATTGATGTGAACAGACTGAGATAGATAGATTGATGTGAACAGACTGAGATAGATAGATTGATGTGAACAGACTGAGATAGATAGATAGATATGAACAGACTGGGGTAGGTAGATAGATATGAACAGATATATAAAAACGTTTGAGATAGATAGGTATGAAGAAACTGTGATAATAGATATAAAAAGGACTGATATACAAGGTGTGTCAAAAAAGTATCGAGATTTTTTGTACTTTTGACACACCTTGTATACTGAAAAAAAAAATGTTTCCTTCATAATTTTATTCAGACTACAAGGTGTATCAAAAAAGTACCAGTTTACACCTGTATTTACCAAGATAGAAATGAAGAATGAATGGAAGTGTTATTTTTTTCAGAATACAAGGTGTGTCAAAAAGTACAAAAAATCTTGATACTTTTTTTGACACACCTTGTATGTAATTGAACATTGACCAACCATTTGTTAGTTTACAAAGTTTATTCTCTGAATTGCCATGTAATATGTCCAGAAACAAGGCACAAAAAAAAGTGAAAAAGAGAGGAAAGAAGCCACCACAGAAAAGAGAGCCAGAAGGAAGGAGAGACAACAGCAACTCTAGCAAGCACCACTATTTGTTTGCAGTCACTGCACCAGAAATTGCCATTCAAAAATTGTCCTTTTTCTCTGAATTTTTGAGAGGAGGCTTGAAAAGGTTCTCAAATCCGACACGAAATACCTGAAGAAGGCCAGACGGCATATCGGCCAAAACGTTGTACAAATAACAATGAAAATGAGGACAACAGTCCGAATAACACAAATAATACTAAAAATTGGCCTGTTCAGCGGCTAGGTAGAGGGGGATTTTTTAAAGTTAGTCCCGCAGATCCATTATTATCGTGGGATGTCCCATTTAAATCCCTATGCATTGAAATGATGTGGCTGTTGGTACAAGTGCCTGTGCGTCGGTAATTTTTAATCCAGAAGATCATTCTGTACGACCATTTATTAATTTTGACTTTGTAATTATACACATTCACTTATTACTCTTATTACTAGATGTATATATATTTTGGGTTACGTTTTGTATGTATTAACCAACCCCTACGCAATGTGAATGTTACAACTGAACGTCAATTTTAAGCGACTGCTGCTGGTCTGAATTCAGATATTTCCTTCTCCTAGAGTGGTTGCATTGCTAATGCTAAAGAACATAGTCTACTTTACCCATAACTGGGAGGAGGACAGATCGGTTCATGCCTTTCTCAAAGTGAACCACAAACAGCTTCTTTCAAGATTTGAACTTGGAGTTCTTTAACCAGAGTATGTATTTACCCAACCCCTCCGCCACTGGCAGGATGGCACAAGACATTTTGCGTTTTTTAGCACAGTACAGTTAAGAGTTATCTTTCTTGATCGGTTGCTTTACCAATGTTAAAAATACATTGCATTGATCCGGCTAATAGATGTTAACGTCTACTCTCTAAAATATTAAAGGAAAAAAAAAATCCATGCTGTTAAATTTTATTTTTTAATTATCTTTACGAATATAAATCAAATCTCTATTATTTTTGCTCAAAAGCCAAGCCCTGGTGATATTTCATGTATATATATATATATTAACTTTGTCATTACTTTGTCTGCACAGATGCAGTTAAAAAAAAAAAAAAAAATGGACACAAACTCCATCGTCTTTAGCAGATGGAAGAATGCCAACTGAAAAAAGAACAAAAATGAAAAACAATATTTAAAAACTGATTACAAATTTCGTAAATAACTTTTCCATTTAAAGTGATAATAATTTTAAAAAATTATTTTCATAGTTTATTTGTTTAAATTGTCATTTAAGGGGCCGGGTTAGCTCAGTCGGTAGAGCGTTCGGCTAGAGACCACAAGGTTCCTAGTTCGATACCGGTCCTCGCCAACTCAGCGTATGAGTAGCACAGGGATCTGTGCGGTAAAGTAAGGAGCTGATGGTAGGTGTGGTGCTCCACCTCAGATGCTAAAAAACAATCTCCTTGGTCTAGCGCTATTGAAAAGGGGTTAGACTCCCTCGCTGACTGGCTGATACCGACTTTAGGCCGCCCCGTTGACTTTACTTTTTTACAATGGAAAGGATTCAGCTGTTAAATTATAAGGAACAGCTTTTATTTATTTTTAATATTAATATTGAATATTTAAAAAAGATAAATAAAAAATATATAATACTTGATTGTTCGTTATTCTATATACTGACGATTTTGGGTATTGTGACGTAAACCGTGACGTAATTTCGGTTACAGACAGATAGATATTGAATATCCGTTATTGATAGATGCTCCTGCAATTTTTTATTCGAATCGATCTCTTAAACAATACCGATTATCAAAATTAATTCTTCTGAATGTCTTAACTCTTAACATCCTGTTGAGAATTTTCTAAGTCCTGAGCCCCATTCCTATAAGGATACATATAAATGACTAAAAATGGCCTTTTTCATTAAAATTTACCTGTTATTTCTCGTACATCAAAGACTGCTAAATATGTTTAATATTATGTTTAATATTACATGTAAAGAAAAAGGCTATCATTTGGGGTAGTACGGATGCACCACTTGGACCCTAACGAGGCGCCTTGAGAATAAGCTGGACGGGAGCTGCACAAGAATGCTGCGTGCAGTCCTGAATAAATCGTGGAAGCAGCACCCCACGAGGAAACAGGTATATGGCCACCTGCCCCCCATCTCACAAACCATACAAGTGAGACGGACAAGACATGCCGGGCACTGCTGGAGAAGCAAGGATGAGCTCATAAGTGACGTTCTCCTGTGGAAGCCAACACACAGACATGCTAGTGTGGGCCGCCCATCAAGGACCTACATTGAACAACTAAGCAAAGATGCAGGTTGCTGCGCAGAAGACCTCCCTGGGAAAATGAATGATAGGAAAGGTTGGCGAGAGATTGTCATGGATATCCGTGCTAATATCGCGACATGATGATGATGAAGAAAACAAATGTGACTTCCATCTGGGTGGAATGAGGTGGTATAGGACTTTAAGCAAGAACAATAAGAAAAAAATTAAATAATTGGAAATGCTCATTAATAATGTATTCAATTTTTATTTTTCGGACTGTTGTCCTCATTTTATTGTGGATACCAGTATTGTGGAGTACCAGTAATGGTATACGAGAAATTCTTTCTCATTGTCTAAGTTCCATCATTTCTGACACGCCCTGTACATGTCTGCATAACGCCGGTGCTAATAAACCATTCCTGAAGGGTAAAATTCAAATAAGAAACAAAAATACCATTCCTTGGCTTAGGTCAAAGAATTGTCTTTTTTTTGTGTGTGTTTTTTGCCCCATCTTTTCCAATTAGCCAAAGTTCCACAAAAGCATTCCACCCATCTTTGGGCAGTTCCTGCGACTGTAAATATCAGTCTTTTGGCAACGTTCAGATTAGTATTCCGTGCAAACAACGGTCCTGCTATTTCTAAAGAGACTCGCAGAGAAGTCTCTCGCAGGCCACAAACCTCATACGTCATCGACGTCAGTTTTGTTACTTACAGAGAAAAGCTGGGGGGGGGGGAAGGCAAGAGTCTGTAAATTAGCAAACTTGCTTGGATATAGAGTCGAACAGGTACAAGGAGTTGATAATCTTTTTTCGGGGAAGATCCGACGTTCAATGTTCGTTTAGTTTATGGGAGCATTTGGTTAGTTGGTTGGTTAACTTTTATGGCATGTCAACCCTTATTGGGTTATTTTATGCTAAAGACTTTTGTTTCCTTCATTCTTCATTATTTTTTGAAGAGTGAAGGATTGAGTAAATCCGACAAAATGTGGTTAAGAATACACGAAAAAGCAGATATAACAACATAGCAACTAAATTCAATTGATATTTCCCCTCAGTATTTAGTGAAGCATCCTCAGAATTTATTGAGAAGACAAATGCTTTTTTTACTCATTTTTTTATATTTAACCCATAGATGGGACCCTAACAGGTACTACCACTCTGGGTCAGAGTAAACTTGGGAGCAATGGTTAGCTTTTATGGCATGTCAACCCTTATTGGGTTATTTTATGCTAAAGACTTTTGTTTCCTTCATTCTTCATTATTTTTTGAAGAGTGAAGGATTGAGTAAAAGCCAGGATTTAGAGTTCAGCGTTTCAAGTTAATAATAGACAGATCATCCCTACTCACGATTTTTATGTTCCCCAATTTCATGGTGGGTCAGAATTCTAATTGATACAAAAAATAACTCGTGTAGATTATTGTTACAATCGGATTCGTGATTAACGCGCGTAGGTTAAACAATAAAACTAAGATTAAATTGAAATTAATTTAACTTAAAACAATTAACATAATCCTAACAGGACAAGGTCATGGCCAACACGTGTCGGGTCCAAGTTTGGTTGGTTGGTCGATAAACAATGATAATGTGTGATAAGTTGAATATCCAGCGTGAAATATAGAAGAGAAAATAAATATTTGTTAGCAGCTGTTGTAATAGATGAACATGTAAATTCCTAGATAAAGTTTTACTATGATGCTGCAATTGGTTGGAAGAAATTCCAGTTGGGTTTTTGGATTTTATTTATTTTTATTTATTTATTTATTTTTTATTTTCTTATTATTTTTTTTTCTTATTTATTTTTTTATTTTTCTTATTTATTTTTTTTTTTTTTTAATATTTTTTTATATTATTATTTATTTTATTATTTTTTTTATTATTTATTTTATTTTATTTTTCTTCATTATTTTTCTTATTTATTTTATTTTATTTTTCTTATTTATTTTATTTTATTTTTTCTTCATTATTTTTTCTTCATATTTTAATTATTTTTCTTATTTATTTTATTTTATTTTTTAATTTTTTTATTATTATTTATTATTTTTATTATTTATTTTATTATTATTTATTTTATTTTTATTATTATTATTTTTTTATTATTATTAATTATTTATTTTATTATTTTTTATTTAATTTTTTTTTATTATTTATTTATTATTATTTATTTTATTTATTTTATTATTTATTTTATTTTTTAATTATTTATTTTATTATTTTTTTATTATTTATTTTATTATTTCATTTTTATTTATTTTATTATTCACATGCTTGAATATATATACACATCCTTAGGTGTACATCTGTATAAGGTCACACACACACAGGTGATACATCCACATTCACAGGTATACACATAAGAACATTTGCATACTGGTTTAATATCTTTAACATTAACGAAATATGTGGTTTCCTTCATTCTTCATTATTTTTTGAAGAGTGAAGGATTGAGTAAATCAGACAAAATGTGGTTAAGAATACACGAAAAAGCGGATATAACAACATACCAACTAAATTCAATTGATATTTCCTCTCAGTATTTAGTGAAGCTTCCTCAGAATTTATTGAGAAGACAAATGCTTTTTTTACTCATTTTTTTCTATTTAACCCATAGATGGGACCCTAACAGGTACTACCACTCCGGGTCAGAGTAAACTTGGGAGCAATGGTTAGCTTTTATGGCATGTCAACCCTTATTGGGTTATTTTATGCTAAAGACTTTTGTTTCCTTCATTCTTCATTATTTTTTGAAGAGTCAAGGATTGAGTAAATCAGACAAAATGTGGTTAAGAATACACGAAAAAGCGGATATAACAACATACCAACTAAATTCAATTGATATTTCCCCTTAGTATTTGTGAAGCATCCTCAGAATTTATTGAGAAGACAAATGCTTTTTTTACTCATTTTTTCTATTTAACCCATAGATGGGACCCTAACGGTACTACCACTCCGGGTCAGAGTGAACCTGGGAGCAATGGTGATGAAGGGGTGCTCCACATTCCCCAAACCTTCAGAACTGGAACCTCACCAGATTGAATTTAACAACATTAGCAGGACATGTAGACCCTCAGCTACCGCCTTCTAGCACCCATATGATAAAAAGGGTTGAGGCTTGTCATAACCAGGTACAAGTGTTAAGCTGTGTTTATTAAAATCTACTAAAATGCACTAAAAATCCTCGTTTTCTGAAGGCTAAATTTTTCGAAAATGAGAATTTTTAGTGCATTTTAGTAAACGATCTTTGATGCTATTTCCTCAAACAATGGTACAAGTATACTAACACACACCTTTCGCATAGATGGACAATTTGATATTTTAAAAAAGTGAAAAATTTACCTACCCTATTGTCGGTCTCCATACAACCTATTTCTATTGAAACAACATTGTATTGTGTGAAAATAGCATTAAAGATCGTCTATTAAAATGCACTAAAAATCCTCAGTTTCTAAAGGCTAATTTTTTTGAAAAAGAGGATTGTTAATGCTTTTTAGTAGACCATCTTTAATGCTATTTCCTCAAACAATGGTACAAGTAAAAGATCTAATTTTTAGTATCAGTATTCAGTATACTAACACACAACTTTTGCATAGATGGACAATTTGATATTTTTTAAAAAGTCAAAAATCGACCTACCCTAGTGAAGGAAATAGAAATACCCACATGAAAAAAACTAAATAAAAAAAACTACAACAAAAAGACGCAGAGGTTTGGAAACTGGGCACACTATACGTCTTTAAACGGATCTAAGCGCTCCGTCGGTCGGAAAATTCCAAATTGATATTTCCATTAGTAATCTTCCAGAATTCTCTTCACAATCTGTAATATTTTGGCCCCTGCCATCCCAAAAGAAACTCTCATCCCCCCAATACCCGCCAATCACTTACCACAATGCCCCTCTCTACATTGTGGGCCACTCTTTTTCCACTCTCATAACATAATACATAATTGTTACTTTGATTATTCGATCAATACCGCCAAAGATTTATGGTAACTTAGTCTGGAGAATCAAAGACCAGGCTTGTCAGAAATTGGTCATCGTTCCAAATAGATGGCGCCAAGAAAATTTTGGTCAGGCAAAGAAAACATGGATTTCTTCTGCTGGTTTTGGTGGTTTTAGCGGAGACACAAATCAATAAAGATAAGATTCTATGAAAACTATCTTTAAAAGCAAAAATAGAAAAACTAAAAAGGACATCAATAAAACTTTGAATTTATCAATGTTGCAAACCATAAATAATATCCCGTCCGTCGCAGTAGAGATAAAATAAAATAAAATAAAATCTCTTAATATCATTGCTTTTAGTCTCTTTCCCCAGTCAAGGAATACATTGCAAATTTGTTTACAGAATTCACATCTACACTATAATTTACAATTAAGGCATCCCAGGCAGTGTAGTGGTTAGTGAGCTGGGCGAGCTGTCTATTTGGTTGATTTTAATGGCACGTCAACACATCTAGGGTTATTCAATGTGTGTTTTGAAGAAAGTAATAGTTGTTGGGGTGACTTAAAGTCGGTATCAGCCAAATAGCGAGGGAGTCAATCTCTTTTTCACTAGCGCTGGACCAAATTTATTTTAATGACATGTCAATCCATTTAGGGTTATTTTATGCTCAGAACAGTGTAATAGTGA
The DNA here is from genome assembly GCA_023376005.1 of Doryteuthis pealeii. Lineage (NCBI taxonomy): Eukaryota > Metazoa > Mollusca > Cephalopoda > Myopsida > Loliginidae > Doryteuthis > Doryteuthis pealeii. The sequence goes on from CM042175.1 coordinate 589,290, forward strand.
GCTGGGCAATGTAGAATAATCAAACTATGTTCCAATTACCGTCGAATTGGTAAGACAAGGCAACAAGTAGTCATAACTGAATACGAATCTATCTTATATACAGCGATCATCATCATCATCATGTCGCGCTATTAGCACGGATATCCATGACAATCTCTCGCCAACCTTTCCTATCATTCATTTTCCCAGGGAGGTCCTCTGTGCAGCAACCTGCATCTTTGCTTAGTTGGTCAATGTAGGTCCTTGCTGGGCGGCCCACACTAGCATGTCCGTGTGTTGGCTTCCACAGGAGAACGTCACTTATGAGCTCATCCTTGCTTCTCCAGCAGTGCCCAGCATGTCTTGTCCGTCTCACTCGAATGGTTTGTGAGATGGGGGGCAGGTGGCCATATAGCTGTTTCCTCGTGGGGTGCTGCTTCCACGATTTATTCAGGACTGCACGCAGCATTCTTGTGCAGCTTCCATCCAGCTTATTCTCAGCAATACTACTGCAAAATACCAGATTATTTATAAAGCCCCACAACATCATAGAAACCAAGCAGCCAATCAGAACTCAAGGAATGGAATCCCCCAAATACACGAATGGACATTCCTAAGTTCAATAAATACCAACTGTCTTGGGCACTGGTTCAGTTGTGCTTAGCCAGTTGCTGTTGTTCAAACTGACTGACTGACTAACTTCAATAGGCAAGCAGTCTATTTGGTTGCTTTTAATGGTATGTCAACACATCTAGGGTTATTTCATGTCCAGAGATTAGGGTCGGTTGTTTTGTTTTATGGCATATCAACCCTTTTCGGGTCATTTAATGCCAAATTTTGATATCAGCTTGTTTACTTTACCTGCTGTTGTTTAAATGGACACCCATCTAAATATTGAACAGGCTCATCACTGCTTAACTTCGGTGATCTAGCAAGAACCGGTGATTTCAACTTTAGCCAGAGGTTAGGGAATTGTATTCATTGTATATTTATGTTTGTCTTATTGTTTCGTAAATTTTTTTTTGAAACACCCTGAATATGCGTTTTGATGTACAAAATTGATTTTAATGGCATGTCAACCAGTCTAAGGTTATTTCATGCCAAGTGGTTAGGGAAGTGTATTCACTGGACATTGATATTTACAATTTATTTTAAAAGGCATATCAACCCGTCTAGGGTTATTTCATGCCTAGAAGTTAGGAAACCAGGTTCATTATACATTAATACAAGGATATGTCAAAAAGTAATGCGATTTCATTTACTTCATGTCAGAGTTTTTTTTTTTGTTATAAAAGTAAAGCCTACATTGAGACCCTAATGAGGCTCAAAGCAAGAATCCGACGAGTAAGACCCAACTTGCCAATCAACAATGTCCTCCTTCTGCATGACAATGCTCAACGACACACAAGCATCAAGACACGGGAGAAAATCGCCTCATTTGGGTGGACAACTTTACCACATCCTCCATACTCACCAGATTTAGTGCCTTCAGACTAGCATCTCTTCAACTTCATGAAAGAGGGTTTGAGAGGCAAGCATTATTCCAGCGACGAGGAAGTGAAATTTGTAGTGAAGAATTTAACGGAGCAGGGATACATGCTCTCATTTGAAGGTGGAACATTGCAATTGTGAGAAACGGTGACTATGTGGACCAGCTTCATTTTGATGTATGGTACATGTTTCTGTGTTGGTAATTATACCTGTCCTTAACAAAATGGCATTCCTTTTTGAATCCCCTATGTGCAGAAGTAGGGATGTGATTCAGAGAGGATCAGCTTCATTTTGAGGCATGATACATGTTCCTGTGTTGGTAATTATACCTGTCCTAAATAAAATGGCATTACTTTTTGACTCACCCTCGTATTTACAGTGGCAGTTCAAAATTTACATAAAATAAAAAAAGAAACTCTTGACTTACCTTGTCCAGTTGGTATCGGAGGCAATTTACTACTGATAGGAGTACTGCAATTAACAGATCTCCTTGTTGTCTGAGCAGGCGTACTCAAGGTTAGATTACGCCCAGGAGCAGTGAATGCACATTCATACCGGCCCCTCACCTGAGGAAGGTTCATAACCTGCATTTTGATCTGGAAAATAAAACATAAAAAATGATAATTTTATGTTGGTGGGTTGGCTGGTTGGTTATTTGGTTTAATGGCAGATTAACCCTTATGGGTTATTTAATGTCAAATCTTAATATACTTTAAATATATGCTCCTACATTTGGGGCGCTAGTAAGTGTCATCAGTGATGTAGTATGCATGGGTCACTGGGAAGTTTTGGGTCTTTCAACATCATATTACCCTCACCAGGCTGACCCTATCAGAGATCATCATACTCTGATCCACCTATTAACTTGAGATGCTAACAGATGTTTGGCTTTTATTGTTTATGGATGAGGGAAAAACTCTATACCAAGCCTCTGATTGGCTGGTACTAACAACCAGTCAAATGCATCTCTCTCTCTCTCTCTCTATATATATATATATATATGTTTTGTGAATGCATGATGACAGAATAACAAAGATTCTCATGTATAGTTGGCTTGAAAGTGGTCAAAGAAACATGGGTCGACCATTGCTCAGGTTTAAGGACAAGTTGAAAAGTAACCTCTCAGCTGCAAATATAGATCCCGCTACTTTTGAGAGCACAGCACTCGATCGTAAAACATGGAGGACTTTGTGTTACAATGGTATCAAGAATTTTGCAGCATCGGAGGTCACCAAGCTGCATCAAGCTAGAGAAAGGACTAGAGCATTGGCTAGTGTCCCAGCAATACATTCTAATAATCCATACTCTTGTTCCATCTGTGGACATCTTTGAAAATCATTGGCAGGGCTGAAATGTCACCTGCGATTAACACACAAGGTTAAATGAAAGAGGTTATCGGAACCTCATGTGTCGAAATTGACGAGAGAGTCCATCATATATATATAAATGTATCTTGAATAAAATCATAGAAATTTATAAGAATATAACAATAAATAAAATTAAATATAAAAGGTGTGCCAAAAAAGTATCTTTTGTACTTTTTGACACACCTTGTATTCTGAGAACAAAGTTCCATTCATTAATTTTTTCAAAATACAATGTGTGTCAAAAAAGTACCAAGTTTAAAGCTGTATTTACCAAGATAGAAATGAAGAATGAAGGGAATGTTATTTTTTCAGAATACAAGGTGTGTCAAAAAGTACAAAAAATCTCAATACTTTTTTTAACACACCTTGTATATTTAAAAAATAAATAAAAGGTAAAATTTTTGATTAAAGAAATAGAAATGTAATTCAAATTTCATTTAAATGCAAAATAAATAAAAAATATTTAAATATAAAAAAAAAATCGAAATTAAATAATTTAAATAAAGTTTGAAATTTAAACCCTGAAACTAAAAATTTTAAATCAAAATCAAAAATGATATTAAAAAAAAAAAAAAAAAAATAAATAAATAAATAAATGACAAAAAATAATGATAAAATATTCAAAAATTATATTCCTTGCGATTGGAATTTAAAAAAAAAAAAAAAATTTTTTTTTTAATAAGAACTAAAATCTCAGAATTGAAGAAGAAAACAAACTTTGGTAAAATAAACGATGGAAGACGCACAGAGGTTTGTGCATCTGGAAACCTCAAAAAAGACGAGAGCAATTAATATCCTTTTAGTGCAAACACAGAATTTTAACGACTTGTGCTGCACGCAACAAAGAGATCTTCTTGAGGAAGGCAATCGCTTTTAACTTTTGCACACAACACCTTTTATGAACTAAAAGACACAAAAAAAAGTTTAAATATATCAAAGAAAGAAAGACAAGACGAAAAAAATATAAGGAAAATTTATTTTAAACATTAAGTACCCTGTCCAAAACACTGATTTGGTTTCTTAACTATTACCGTCATATACCACCTTATTCCACCCGGATGGAAGTCACATTCATTTTCCTAATCTGCCCCAAACGATAGCCTTTGTTTAAATGTAATATTAAACATATTTAGAAGTCTTTAATTTAAGGGAAATAACAGGTAACTCATTCCACCCGGCCAGAAGTCACATTCATTTTCCTAATCTACCCCAAACGATAGCCTTTGTTTAAATATAATATTAAAAATATTTAGAAGTCTTTAATTTAAGGGAAATAACAGGTAACTCATTCCACCCGGATGGAAGTCACATTCATTTTCCTAATCTGCCCCAAACGATAGCCTTTGTTTAAATATAATATTAAAAATATTTAGAAGTCTTTAATTTAAGGGAAATAACAGGTAACTCATTCCACCCGGATGGAAGTCACATTCATTTTCCTAATCTAACCCAAACGATAGCCTTTGTTTAAATGTAATATTTTAAAATATTTAGAAGTCTTTAATTTAAGGGAAATAACAGGTAACTCATTCCACCTGGCCAGAAGTCACATTCATTTTCCTAATCTAACCCAAACGATAGCCTTTGTTTAAATATAATATTAAAATATTTAGAAGTCTTTAATTTAAGGGAAATAACAGGTAACTCATTCCACCTGGCCAGAAGTCACATTCATTTTCCTAATCTAACCCAAACGATAGCCTTTGTTTAAATATAATATTAAACATATTTAGAAGTCTTTAATTTAAGGGAAATAACAGGTAACTCATTCCACCCGGATGGAAGTCACATTCATTTTCCTAATCTAACCCAAACGATAGCCTTTGTTTAAATGTAATATTAAACATATTTAGAAGTCTTTAATTTAAGGGAAATAACAGGTAACTCATTCCACCTGGCCAGAAGTCACATTCATTTTCCTAATCTAACCCAAACGATAGCCTTTGTTTAAATATAATATTAAAAATATTTAGAAGTCTTTAATTTAAGGGAAATAACATAACTTTAGATAAATGATTATAGGAATATATATACTTATATATACTTTGTCATTTTGCAGTGGACTTTGTAGCATTCGAGTTTGTATTTGAGTTACAATCGTTTGTTGCCTTGTCTTCCCAGTTCGACGGTAATTGGAACTTATTCTTTATACGAGGTTACTTTATGGAATTTCCTTTAGCCGAGGAATTTTTCAACAAAAAATATTTGCTGGCTGGGAATGGATTTGGGATGGTGAGACTCAGAGCTCTAGAATGCAGTTTAACATCATACCCAGGGCATGCTTAAAGAAATAAAAGACTGAAAAGTTCTTAGCCCAAATAAGAAGGGAATAATGATTATAATTGATGTCAGCCTTTTTAGGGTTATTTCATGCCCAGAGGTTAGGGAATCGCATTCATTACACATTCATAATTTTTCTGCGTAGTTATTTATTAAGTGTTTTTTTTTGGAGGGGGGATACGGTCCCATCAGATAAATAATTTCCAAACTGATCTATTTAACCCACAGGTGAGACTGTAACAGGTACTACCACACAGTGTCAGAGTAGATCTAGAGGTTAGGGAATCACATTCATTGTACCACAGCATTCTTTCTATTATTCATGTCAGGAATATATGTTCCTTAAATCCCCCCTAGATTCTGATTCTGATACTTGCGCCTCAATCCATTTGCTAAAACTTATCGTCGTCTTCTTCTTCTTCTTCTAGTCTTCGATGCATCCTGTAAGTGTTAAGTACTCCAAGATTTCCTTCCTCATCAAATGTTCACCAACATTTTTTCTGATTGTTAGCAACAGTTTCCTTGTAGTTCATATTCTCCTTAAAACTTCCGCATTTCTCACATGTTCAGTCCATGATATTCTCTGTGTTAGTCACTGAAACTGCATTTCAAGGTTTTTCTTAATTTCTGATTCATTTGTCCAATATGAACTACTGCATACGAGAATAAACATTAAATGTTGCGCTCTTTGTCGTTTATATCATTTGTTAAGCTTCTCTCCTAGAACAATCTGTGAGGAGTTACCCGTAGCAGAGTGTCTAACATAATCTCAGTAAGCGAGTTCAAACACCAGTCGTGCTATTACAATCACTTTCAGACTAATAAAATTGGGAAGGTTAGGGACCTACTCATCCCCACAGTTATGGGTTGAATATTATCACAACTGTTCATCGCCTTTGGTATAAAATAACCCATGAAGATTGTACACTCTGAGAAAAACACTTACCATTTCTGTTTGTGGATCTTTTCGTATTTGCACTTGGGATGGAGTGTGGTTGGTGATAGCTGAACAATTCTGACCAGTGTAGGGTAACCATCGAAGTTCATGGTCAGCTTCACGACAATCTGCCCGCAACGAGCATCTGCAAGAAATGAACAAAAAAAAATTAGTCAAAAGCTGACAATGAAAGTAGAGTTTGGTAATAAATGATACCTAATGATATCTGTTTCGACTATTTCCAATAGAAATGTTAAATTCATTATATAGATAAAAAAATGAGTTTACAAAAATGCATTGGTTGAAACATGTGTGGGCATTTCAATAAATAAATTTTTATCCCTTTAACATTTTCTTTCCATTTTTCAACATTATATATATATATATATATATATATATATATATGTTGAAATGAAAAATAAAGGAAAGAAAATGTTGAATGGATAAAATAGGATTTATTCTATTTTATTTTACTAACACCTGTTTCGGCCAGGAGGCATACATGTATTCTATCTATTATCATTTTAAATACAAAATAAAATAAAATAACAATAATAGAAAAACTACAAAAAAATTTTTTTTTAATATACAAAGAAATAACGGCAAGTTTTCGATGTATTTTTATAATTAGATGCTTTTTGCTTGCCTGGACTCATAAATGGTGTTTTATGATTCTCGAGGGCCATATGGCCCCCATTTGAGAACCGCTAGTCTATATTAAAGGGCCGGGTTAGTTCAGTCGGTAGAGCGTTCGGCTAGAAGCCACAAGGTTCCTATTTCGATACCGGCCCTCGCCAACTCAGCGCATGAGTAGCACAGGGATCTGTGTGGTAAAGTGAGGAGCTGATGGTAGGTGTGGCGCTCCGCCTCCTCAGATGCTAAAATAATCTCCTTGGTCTAGCGCAAGTGAAAAGGGGATAGACTCCCTCGCTGTCTGGCTGATACCGACATTAAGCTGCCCCGCCGACTTTACTTTTACTTTTTAGTCTATAGATATCTATATTAGTGAATTGACCCCCTAATATGGCCTTGTGCCAGACTAAACTTTCTATGACTATAACCGTTGCACACCGAGCGCCTCCAAAACGCACTACAAGCCTCCATAAATGCACATATGATCAAAAGTGCACTTTTGTATATTTATATGTGCATTCGTTCGTCAGAGTTTTAACGTTGATTCAATTTGGCTTTAAACTGAACCCCCACCCCAACCCACCCACCCCAACGCCGTCAGTACGAGGTTCCTA
>CM042175.1:604090-656590 GCA_023376005.1 Doryteuthis pealeii
ATTGGGAACAAGTGGTATGTGAATTTGGGATAAGAACGAATTGAAGGAAATTACTTACTGGAGGGGGGGGTATATAATTATTGGGGGGAGGGAGGGAGGATTGGGGAGTGGGTTGAAGTAAGAGTGAGAAAAAGAAAAGAGAAAAAGAGGAAGTACAAAAGTGAGAGAGAGAGAGAGAATGAGAAAGAGAAACAGGCAGAAAAAAAGAGAAGTACAGAAGTGAGTGAGAGAGAGAGAGAGAGAGAGAGAGGGTGAAAAAGAATAGTGAACAACAGAAATGGAAATAAGAGGAGAGAAATAGAAAAGGAAAGAAAGAAAAAAGTGAGAAAGGGAGATAAGCAGGAGAGAGAGAGAGAAAGAGAGAGAGAGAGAGAGAGAGAGAGGGGATGAAAAGGAATGTGTGGGAGAGAGAGAGTGTGTGTGAGAGAATGGGAGACAATGAAAAAGAGATAAGATGGAAGTAACAGGCAAAAAAAGAAAAGAGAAGAACAAGAGAGAGAGAGAGAGAGAGAGAGAGAGACGGGAGGAGGGAGACAATGAGAAAGAAGAAAAGTTAATGGAATAAGAGAGAAGAAAAAAGAGAGTAAAGAACATAAATGAAAATGAAAGATTAGGAAAAATGAATAAGAGAAATGATGGAAAGAGAAAAGAAAAAGAAAGTAAGAGAAAGAGAAGAGAAAGAGAACAAATGAAAAAAGATAAAAGAAAGAGGTGAAAGAAAGAGAAAGAGAAAAGGAGGAGAAAGAAGAAAGAGAAATAGAAATATAGAGAAAGAAAAAGAAAGAAAAAAATGAAAGAGAAAGAAAAAAAGAGTAAAGAAAGAAAGAAACAGAAAAGAAAAAGAAAGAAAAAAGAAAGAGAAAGAAAGAGAAAAGAAAGAAAAGGAGAAAAGAAAAAAGAACATAAAGAGAAGAAAAAAAAGAAAAAGAAAGAAAAGAAAGGAAGGAAAAAAGAAAAAGAGAAACTATTAACATGAAACGAGAAAAAAGAAAAAAGAAGAAAAGAAAAAGAACGGAAAGAATAGAAACAAAAGAATAAGAAAGTATGAAGAAGAAAAAAACGGAAGAAAAAGAAAGAAAGAAAAGAAAGAAAAAATGAAAAAAAGAAGAAAAGAAAAATAAAGAATGAAGAAGAAAAAAGAAGAAAAAGAAAAGAAAATGCCATTATTGTAACGATGCAAATTTATCTTTGCCCAACGTAACAATTTGACAATAAATGCATTTTGTTTGCTAACAGAATTTTCTTAAGCAACCACAGACCATTTACAGATCATGAACAGCTTCCTTTCAGAAAGATTTACGGTAAATGCATTAGAAGAACTAGCATTACTTACCTATATTCCATACACTTTATAAGATGCCCATTATCAGGAATAAAGGACGTAGTCGCTTTTATTAAAGTTTACAATAATTATCGGTTAAGCAATTCTTACCCATATTACATTTGAACGGTGATACGGTCATCATTAACAATAAAGGATGTAGAATTTCTCTGAATTTTTGAGATGAGGCTTGATAATTTGGATTATTCGGACTATTGTCCTCATCTTTATTGTTATCTACGCTATTTCTCTGAATTTTTTAGATGAGGCTTGATGATTAGTATTATTTGGATTATTCGGACTATTGTCCTCATCTTTATTGTTATCTACACTATTTCTCTGAATTTTTGAGATGATGCTTGATATATAGAATTATTTGTATTATTCGGACTATTGTCCTCATCTTTATTGTTATCTACACTATTTCTCTGAATTTTTGAGATGAGGCTTGATAATTAGTATTATGTGGATTATTCAGACTATTGTCCTCATCTTTATTGTTATCTATACTATTTCTCTGAATTTTTTAGATGAGGTTTGATAATTAGTATTATTTGGATTATTCGGACTATTGTCCTCATCTTTATTGTTATCTGTACAACGTTTTGGCTGATGTGATCTCCGGCCTTCTTCAGGTATTTCTTTTCGGACTCGGGAATCTTCTTCCAGAGTCCAACTAGAAATACCTGAAGAAGGCCGGAGGTCACATCAGCCGAAATATTGTACAGATAACAATGAAGATGAGGACAATAGTCCTAATAATACTAAAGGATGTAGAGTCGCTATGAGTTTCATGAAACTCAATTTTATATATATATATATATATATATATAAGCATTTTAGGATATGTTTACTTACTTCAACGTTTATTTTGTTTAGGGTAGGTTTTTTTTGTTTTATATATAAAAAACTTCAAATAATTGAAGTTTTATATATATATATAATATATATATATATATATATATATATATATATATATGTATATGTATAAAGTAATTATTTTAGATGAAAAAAGTCTGTGTGTGTGTATATATATATATATATATCATCATAGCACAGATTCCCAAGACTCTCTCTCGCTACCTGTCCCTATCATTCCATTATCAAGAATACACACACAGCTGATTAATGTAGATTTTTGCTGGTTAGCCTACACTGGGGTGTGTGTATATATATATATATATATTATATATATATATATACTATGTATGTATGTATGTGTTCATCTCTCTGGTCATGATATATATATATATATATATATATATATATATATATTGCTATACTTATATCATGATAGAACATATATCTAAGTTTGGATTCATAAACACAGAGTTTCTCACAAAACTTTACACACACATATACACACACACTGATATGAGTAAACAAGGACATATATATATATATATATATATATATATATATATATATAAACACAGACAAGAGCATTCAAGTTATATATATATATATATATATATATATATATACGCACGCACATCAGCGGATTCCTTGTATAAGTTGACGACGATTAGTGCAATAAAATTGTGGACTTTTCAGAATGTTGAAAACAAGATTAAATCCATCTGGTATTTCTTGTTTCTGAACAACAAATGTCAAAAGAATGAAGAGGGGGGAGCCGAGGGGGAAGGGGGAGCCGAGGGGGATGGGGGTGTTCTCCGGCGGTGGTGGTGGGGGTGGGTGATGGGTCGTCCCTAGGGACACAAGATTTCAAAGTCTACAAAAATCCAATATCAAAATGATTCAGCCCAAGACATTTGATCCTTCAACTGCTGTCGTTCCTTGAAAAGGTCATTCTTATCTTCCACAGAAAAATCTTATTATAATGGAGCTACAGTGTCTGTTACTAGAATTATGTCTTTGCTTATACAGGGTGGACCAAAATGATCTAACACATTTGGAGGCTTAATAAAAGCACAAAATAAGAAATAATGAAAATAAAAATTCTATTTTCTGAATGTTCATATATATATATTTACCGACACCTCTGTACGAGCAGGATGCGACACAAGGTCAATTTCTTAAGCGGAGTTTAACAGGTTTAAATTCAGAGTTTTCCTTCTCCTAGACAGGTTACCTAGCCATGGTTAAAGAGTCCAGTCTGCCCTACTATTTACCCATAGCTGGAGGGAGAATTGGATTCATACCTTTCCCAAGAGTATGTACATATAATGCCATTTTATTTCATTGACAATGATGGGAAGCATTTAGCTGATTAAATTTTTTAAAACTTACTGATTGCTCCCTGATCCACTCAGACCCAGAGTGGTAGTACCTGTTAGGGTCCCATCTATGGGTTTATAAAAAAACATTGAGTATCCATTAAGAATTACTTTATTTCAAAACTTTATTGGCATTAAATGACCCACTGAGGTTGATATGCCGTAAAACAAACCAAAACTTACTGAAATAAAATGGCATTATATGTACATTCAAAAAATAGAATTTTTTTTATTAAGCCTCCAAATATGTCAGATCATTGTGGTCCCCCCTGTATGGCAATACCAGTCCTTACGAACAGAAAACAGAAAAATTTTCTATGCTAACATGGAATCCACAAATACACACTCTCTTTCGCAGACACATCAGAATCTTATTATAATGGAGCTATGGTGTCTGTAACTGAAACTATATCTTTGTTTACATCACAATGCCAATCCTTCCAAAAATCTTCTTTGCTTTCCTTTCCTTCTTTGTCCAAACACAGAATTATTATTAAGAAACAACCAAATCTTTTTTGTTAACCGATTATTAAAACAAGCAATGTCCAACCCAGCACAACAAGAAGAATCAACCCCCAGCAGAAGCCCTGAAGATAAGTAACAGAGAAAATGGTGGCCAAACAAGTTGACGAATTAAGCAGAATGTAAAGTAAGACTATCAACTATTATCATCTAATATATATGTCTGTCTGAATCTATATCTCTGCCATTATATACCCGGGTATGTTAGAGGGGTATATAACAGATTTAGACGGGTCAGTGCTGTGATATGACTACACCACTTGGATTTGCCTTGAGTAAAAGTTAGTTGGAATTTATCTCTATTTTTTTTAGTAGAATCAACTCCTAGCAGAAGCCCAGCAGAGAAGTCAGCCCAAACAGAGAATATGGCATCCAGATGAATAGACGAATTAAGCAGAATGTAAAGTAAGACTATCTACTATTAACATCTAATATATCAAACTATCTGTCTGTCTTTCTCTCTCCACTAATTATATATTAATAGCATAATCTTTACAGATTACTGCCATCCCTTACAATCCTATAACCCCACCACCAGAACCTTTCCTCTCATGAGCCCTCGATTATATACACCCAAGTAAAAGGGTATATAACACTTTTTCTTTAATGAAAATAGAAAATATATAGAAATGGTGATGGGGAACATCGTGATGTTTTAAAAATTAAAAGCATAAAAATAATCGCGGAATAAACGACACGAGTTGGAGACGAAGGTCCTTATCAAATGGATTTAACAGGAAAGCCCAGCAGAAAGTAGAATCAAGCCCCAGCAGAAGCCCTCACAATCCTATAACCCCACCATCAGAACCTTTCCTCTCATGAGCCCTCGATTATATACACCAAAGTAAAAGGGTATATAACACTTTTTCTTTAATGAAAATAGAAAATATATAGAAACGGTGACGGGGAACATCGTGATGTTTTAAAAATTAAAAGCATAAAAATAATCGCGGAATAAACGGCACGAGTTGGAGACGAAGGTTCTTATCAAATGGATCTTACTGGAAAGAGTCGGGTAACCCTGATTGCATCAAAACTATGAAACTAATTGTAACTTGTAAAAAGAAGAAGCGTCGTTTAAGAAGCGTAATGCTGCTTATTGACAGTTCCATAGATGAAATGACTGATAAGAACCGTGCTTATTTGATTTTGCATTTAGGAACTGCAAGACATTAGTTCTATTTAAAAAAAAAGATTCTCGTGATTGGGACATTCCATAATCGGCTGTCAGAAGGGGATGACAGCATTACGCAATCAGACGTGAATACATTTACAGAACAGTGATTAAATTTGAGCAGATATGTAGCGGACGAGCCAAGCAGTCAAGCAGGTGGCAGCACGGTAGTTAAAAAAAAGAAAAAGAAAAAGAAAAAGAAGAATTTTTATTAGGAAATCAAGCAAGTGATGAAGGTATAGTCTTGTGGAAAGAAAGTTAAATGAACAAATTAAGAAAAAAAATAAGGAAGTTTAGGTACAAAAAAAAAAAAAAAAAAAAAGAAGTGATCCCAGTCGGCAATGGACCCAGTCCTCATGATTATTACAATTGCTACCCGGGATAGAAAGTCCCTTGGGACAATGTGAATTATTTGTTACCCTCACTCACATAGTTGGGTTATGTTAACTTTATGTTGCCTAAAAGTTTTAATAACATATTTATTTATTACAAAATTTGTGGGTTCTGTTTTTTCGGGGTCACCGGTATACAGGGTGACCCAGAAAAAACAGAACCATTTTCCCCATTAAACTAACCCTAAACCCCCATAGTTAAAATTAAGTTTAATTTGTGGGTTCTGTTTTTTCTGGGTCACCCTAATTTTGACACCTTTGTGCAAGTTCAGCCAAATTATAATATACACATATATATATATATATATAATATATAAATAAATAAATAAAAGGTGTGTCAAAAAAGTAGAGATTTTTTGTACTTTTGACACATCTTGTATTCTGAAAAAATTAATGTTCCATTCATTGTTCATTTCTATCTTGGTAAATACAGCATCAATCTTGATACTTTTATGACACACATTGTGTCTGTGTGTGTATATATAATATATATATATATATATATATATATATAAGTTAAAAGAAAGGAAATGAATCCAACGGTATAAGTATTGATAAAAGGATATGAAAACACACAATGCTGTTAAAATGAAAATATTTTATATCATATTCATAGCTAATATTGAACAATATTTCGATTTATAAAAATCATCTTCAGAGCTTGTTTTTCTATTCCGGACACATCGAGAGAGAAGCTGAAAATAATTTGAATTCAAAATTTCAGCTCCTCTCTCGATGAGTCCGGAGTAAAAACAAGCTCTGAAGATGATTTTTATAAATCGAAATATTGTTCAATATTAGCTATGAATATGATATAAATATTTTCATTTTAACAGCATTGTGTGTTTTCATATCCTTATCCATCTGTTTTTGATAGATTTTTTCCTCAAAATCTTAATATTTTTTTTGATGGAGCAAAATACAATAGCAAAGTATGCATTGTGAGGTTTTCATTATGACAATAAAAGAAATTCCGGTAATTTATGAGGAAGTGCGTCCCGGGTCTCCTGCCTCAGAAATTGCTACCGGGTGACTATTAAAATAACGTCCCCAGCTATGTCGTCTCGGCGATGTTACTTGAAAGAAAACAACTAACTTAGGGCGTTAAATGTATTTTAGAGGGGTGGGGCTTCTCTCTTTTTTTGTCGTAATTCTTATTTATTTGTCGTAATTCTTGTTCATTTATAGAAATTTGTCGTAATTCTTTTTTAGATATGAAGATGGATATTGTTGTGAGGTTTTAAGGGGTCAAATAAGAACAAAACAACGGGTAACGAAAAGTAGAAAAATGTATTAACAGAAAGTAGACAATATAATAGAGAGATGTGGAAATTACGTCCGACGAACAGAGTTATTGGCACTCGTATTGGCTTGCTCCCTAAGCCACAATTATCCTGTTTATTTATAGTAATCTGTTGGCGCATTCCATTGGTCTTATAGGGTGTGTCACCTATAACAGATATATAGTTTGGAATAGACTGAGATAGATAAACAAACAAAATAATATAGATAGATATGAACAAATGGAGATGACATAGCTGGGACATTATTTTAATAGTCACCGGGTAGCAATTTCTGAGGCAGGAGACTGGGATGCACTTCCTCATAAATTACCGAAATTCCAATTACTCTTGCCGTGCTACTCATGTGCTAAGTTGGCAAAGACCAGTATCAAACCATGAACCTTGTGATTCCTAGGTGAGTGTTCTAACCACTGAGCTAAACTTGAGCAATAATTTTAGAATTATCGTATCAAAGTACAACCATACTTTTCTTCCAACGTAAAATCAAATAATAATAAAATATTGATAGAGAACAACAGAAAAGATGAGAATATTAGTTTATATAAACAAAAAAAACAAAAAAATAAATAAACAAAAAAAAAAAATAATAGATCTTCGACTAATGAAAGCACAAAACTTCATCTCGGCAAAGTCGTGCAATTTGAAAATAATCCGAAAAAAGAAATAAATCAGGATTTATTTATTTCTCTTTTGAAGCCGATCCGGTCTCGTGTCTCCGGAATCCGTTTACTCAAATAACGAAAAAAAAAAAAAAAAAAAAAAAAAGATCCCGGATCAGGTTTATTGCGAATAGAAACATCCAGAAAAATCCTTGCTTTTTCTTTTTTCTTCTTCCTCATCCTTTCTTTCCTTTCTTTCTTTTTTTTTTTTGTACTCTTTCTTTCTTTCTTTCTTTTATTTTTCTCATTGATTTTTTGTTTACTGCAAAACGTGGAAAAATAAGGCCAGGGTAGCGCATACACAACTGTAATTCTTTCGGTTATGTTAGATTAAGTTCAGGAAGTGTTTTCATTATTGATCGCCTCTTAAATTTCTCTTTTTTTTTTTTTTTTTTTGCGATTCAAAAAATTAATGGGCGGATTGCTGTGAAAAAGCCGATACACTGCACCTTGCATTGGGTTGTTGCGTCTTGTCGATCCCTCTACCAATTTTGTATTACAAGTGCAAAATTAGCACCGAGATATTGCAGTTTGAAATTTGAGTGAAATTCATTCATAATAATGTTGTATGAATGTAATCGATTGCATAATATTTTTGTTATTGGACCAATAATAACACTTAAGAAAGGCATGAATCCAACTATTCTCCCTCCAGCTATGGGTATATAGTAGGTCGGACTAGGCTCTTCAGCCTTGGTATGGCCTTGTATCACATCCTGTTCATGTATAGGGGTTGGTATGTATATATATATATATATATATATATATAATATATATATATAAAATATACCAAACTTGTTGGTAAATCCTCGTGGTGAGAAAAAACCAGCAAATAGTTTGATTGTAAAAATATACTACCAAACATCAACTATTGTCCCCATCTTCATTGTTATTTGTACAACGTTTCGGCCGATATACCCTCTGGCCTTCCTCAGGTATTTAGGTTCAAAGTTCCGTGATGGCTCCCGAATATGACAAGAAAGTTCCAGAGTTCGAAAAGAAGGTTCTCGAGTCCGACAAGAAATACCTAAGAAGGCCGGAGGGTGTATCGGCTGAAATGTTGTACAAATAACAATGAAGATGGGGACAATAGTTCGAATAACGCAGATAATACTAAATAAAAATAGTTTTCAACATATATTACATTGTCTACTGCCTTCAAAATAAAATTTCTATTACAATTACGCACAATGCTTCAAACACACTATAAAAAACCCTTATTATAATATATATATATATTATATATATATATATAAACTTGAACACAACACGAAACTGCTTAGCTGCTGATTCTAAATTCAGAGATTTTCCTTTTCCTAAATTGGTTGCCCTAAATACATATATATGTCTATACTCAGATATTACTATATTTTTCTTTTTCTATCCTTCTCACAAATCTTTTTTTTTTCTTTTTTTTTTATTACTCAGAAAAGTAAACACTTCTCTACCTCAAAAAAAAAAAATTAAAAAAAAAATTAAAGAAAAAAAAAAGAATTAAAAAAATGTTTAATTTAAATCAGTCAAAAAAAAAAAAAAAGAAAAAGAAAAAAATTTCTTTTTAAAAATTGAATTATGACAAAAAGAAATTTGGAAAAAATGTTATATTTTTGCATATATAAGTCTATACTCAGATATTCAACTATATTTTCTTTGTATATCCTTCTCATAAATCTTCTTTTCTTTCTTTCTTTTTTTTATTACTCAGAAAAGTAAACACTTCTCTACCTCAAAAAAAAAAAAAAAATAATAATAATAATTAAAGAAAAAAAAAAGAAATTAAAAAAAATGTTTAATTTAAATCAGTCAAAAAAAAAAAAAAAATTAAAAGAAAAATTTTTCTTTTTAAAAATTGAATTATGAAAAAAGAAATTTGGAAAAAAATGTTATATTTTTGCAACAAATTTCTTTATTTTCAAAATTCCTAACTCAATTTCCGGATCCCTACAAGGGATCCTTATTTTTTTGTTTTTATTTTATTTTTTTCCCCATCCCATTTTAAATTGCTACTCCGTATCCATCTTAAGAAAAAAAAACCAAAACAAAAAAAACCCAGGGAAGCAAGAATGGAAGGGAGGGCAATTCTGTATGTGTGTGTTGAAAATCTCGTCCAATATAATCAACAGGCAATTAACGATTCCACAGACGGTGCCATCCTCTACAGAATGGCAAACTTCTTTTTAGAGTTTGAGTAAACATGGCGTACAAAGAGCGCCTTTCCCTGTCAGGAAGTTCAAGAAAAAAGAAGAATGGTAAAACTTTTCAATGCCAGTGTCTGCGGCATTTATCTTTTGCCCCCCAACCCCAAACCCGTTACGTACGTACATGCATGCACACACACACACTGCCGCCACCCATTGCAACTTGTAATGAAGAACGTTTCTTGCAAATGATACCGTGAAATTTATTTTTATTTCGAGAATGAGATGGAAAAAATGTGTTTGCCAGAAAAAAAAGCAGAAAGAATAAAGAAACAAACAATTGGAAGGAGGTGGAAAGAGAGGGGGGGAAGAGAGAGAGGGGGGGAGAGGGAAGAGGTGAGAGAGGGGAAAGGAAGGAGAGAGAGAGGGAGAAAGAGAGTGAATTAAAGAAGGAGGAATGGTGGGAGAGAGGGAAAAGAAACAAACAATTGAAAGAGGTGGAATGAGAGAGAGAGAGAGAGAGGTGGGGAAATGAAGGAGGAGAGAGAAGAAGAGGAAAAAGGAGGGAGAGAGAGAGAGGGGAAAGGAAGGAGAGAGAGAGAAGAGGAAAGGAGGAAGAGAGAGAGAAAGAAGGAGAGAGAGAAAAGGAAGAGAGAGAGAGAGGAAAGGAAGGAGAGAAGAGAGAGAGGGGGAAAGGAGGAGAGAGAGAGGAGAGATGGAGAAATATATTAAAGAAAGAGGAATGGTGGGAGAGAAGGAAGGAAAGGGAAAATAAAAGAAAATAAAAAAAAGAGAAATGAAAGAAGAGGGCTGAAAAAAGAGAAGTGGTGAAGAAAAAATATAATAACCAAAAGAGAGGGGGGCGGGCATTGGAGAGAGAGAGAGAGAGAGAGAGAGAGAGAGAGAATTTAAACACATTTGAGAGAGAGACAAAGAGAGAGTGTGAGCAAGAGGGGAGATTTTAGGGGTGAGACAAAGGGAGATTTTAGTGAGAAGTAGAGTGAGAGTGAGATTTTCAAGAGAGAAAGAAAAATTTGTATGAGAGAGAGAGAGAGAGAGAGAGAGAGAGAGAGAGAGAGAGAGAGAGAGAGAGAGATTTTAGGGTGAAAGAAAAACTTGGGTAGACAAAGTTGCTGAAAGCAGTAGGTA
Source organism: Doryteuthis pealeii (assembly GCA_023376005.1). NCBI lineage: Eukaryota > Metazoa > Mollusca > Cephalopoda > Myopsida > Loliginidae > Doryteuthis > Doryteuthis pealeii. The sequence goes on from CM042175.1 coordinate 614,987, forward strand.
GAAATTAAAATAATCATTTTTCTTTAAACAGGTTGTTGAAATTGAAAACATCTTTCTGATTAACATTTACAAAAAGTAAAAAAAAAGAAGTAATTTACAAATAAATAAAATTTTACAATCCACTAAAAGTTTAATCTTCAAGTTTGTTTTTTTTCAGAGGAACAGACAATATGAAGACTTTTTAGAAGATACCAAAAAAGAAAAAAGAAGGAAAAGAAAGAAAAGAAAGAAAAAAGAAAAAAGAAAAGAAGAAAGAAAGGGAAAAAGAAAAAGAAAAAGAAAAAAAAAGAAAAAAAAAGAAAGCGAAAGAAGTTGAAAGAAAGAGAAAAAAAAAAGGGAAAAAAGAAAAGAAAAAAAGAAAAAGAGGAAAAAGAAAAGAAAAAGAAAAAGGATAAAGAAAAAGAAAAAAAGAAAAAAAAAAAGAAAGAAAGAGAAAAAAGAAAGGGGAAAAAAGAAAGAGAAAAATGAAAAAGGAAAAAAGAAAGAGAAAAAAGAAAGAGAAACGAAAAGAAAAAGTAAAAAAGAAAAAAGAAAGAGAAAAGAAAAAGAAAAAAGAAAGGAAGAGGAAAAAGAAAAGAAAAAAAAAAAAAGCGAAAGAAAGAAGAAAAAAAAGAGAAACGAAAAGAAAAAGAAAAAAAGAAAAAGAAAAGAGAAAAAGAAAAAGAAAAAAGAAGAAAGAAAAAAAGGAAGAGAAAAAGAAAAGAAAAAAAAGAAAGCGAAAGAAAGAAAAAAAAGAAAGAAAAAAAGAAAAAAAAGAAAGGGAAAGAAAAAAAGGGAAAAAAAGAAAGAGAAAAAAGAAAGAGGAAAAAAGAAAGAGAAAAAAAGAAAAAAAAAAGAAAAAAGAAAAAAAAAGAAAGTGAAAGAAAGAAAGAGAAAAATGAAAAAGAGAAAAAAAGAGGAGAAAAGAAAAAGAAAGAAAGAAAGAAAAAAGTAACAAATCTCCAATTTGAATATTTAAAAATTTAAACGTAAAAAAAATTGTTTTTTGAGAAGTGTAGATATTTACCCAACCCATTCACCAGGGGCAGGATGTGACACAGTGTTGCGACTATGGGGCATCCAGTGAAAAAAGAAACTCAATATTCAGTAGTAATAAAGTTTTACATTCCAAACCAGAAAATTAAAATCCGCAAAAAGTTTAATCTTCAAGTTTTTTTGTTTTTTCAGAGAAACAGACAATATGAAATTTTTAAACACCCCCCCCTCCAAAAAAAAAAGAAAAAAAAAAAAGAAAACAAATTTAGACCCGGGGTAGGATGTGACACAGTGTCGTATCTATGGGGGCATCCAGTGAAAAACAAACTCACTATTCAGTTGTAATGAATGTGCGAGACTAAAACGTTTAAAATCAAATCTAGCTCGTTTTTCATATCGACTTTAATTACCGCCACAAAAACAAAGAAATGACAAAGAAATTCTTTAAAAAAAAACTGAATTTAAAAAAATTCATTTTTTTAAATAAAGAAACAAAGCAGGAACTTCTTTTTTTTTATTTCTTTTTTTTTTTTTTTTTAAAAAACAAGACGATTTTAAATTAAAGACGATATTTTAATTGGATGAGATCAAATTTCAAAAAGAACTTGTGTAATAAAATTGCAATTATAAACCTTTTGAGTTGAAAATTCTTGGAATTTGAAAAATTCCAAATTCCCTGCCGACTCGGCGCTTTAGTAGCACAGATTGGGTAATCAGATCTTTGCAGTAAAGCGAGGAGCTGATGTTAGGTGTGAGGCTCCACCTTAGCAAAAACCAATCTCCCTGGTCTAGCACAAACAAAAAGAGGATAGACTCCCTCTATTTTCGGATGATACCGAATAATAGGCCAGTCTTCCAACTTAACTTTTTTATGACTTAAATGGGACCATTTTTTAATATATATATTTACCAACCCCTCCGCACAGACAGGATGTGACACAAGGTCAATTTCTTAAGCAGGTTTAACAGGTTTGAATTCAGAGTTTTCTTTCTCCTAGACCGGTTGCCTAACCAAGGTTAAAGAGCCCAGTCTGCCCTACTATTTATCCATAGCTGGAGGGAGAGTAGGATTCATACCTTTCCCAAGGGTATTAGCGCTAAATGAAATGCAATTACCATATGCAGGATTTGAATTCGGGGCGACGAGTCCATTTCCCATGACTTTAACCATTACACCATGTGCGTGCTATACCAATTTTTAATTTAAGGTACCTAGAAGAAATCTAAAGCCTAAGTGAAACTAAGTAAATAACAAGGCAGACTATAAATTTAAAAATTAATTAGATCAAAACTTAGATGGTTGATTAGTTAGTACCGGTTCGATACCCCTAGCAGGACACATACCTATCAAAATCTCTGTGGGCAAATGCAATGAATTGCAAGAAAATTTAAGACATTTTCTAAACACTGGGATGCATGGATACAATTTTACTGCATCCTTTTTTATCTTTAGGCGTCAATGACGCAGGATGCGGGACACATACATATCAGCATCTCTATGGGTCTAAATAACTTGTAGATTAATGCAATGAATCAAGAAAAATTAAAAATATTTTCTAAACTTGTTTTTTTGCATTGAACCCCCCAAAAAAAAAAAAAACACTGGGACGCATAGATACAATTTAAGATTTTTATGCGCCAGTGATGCAGGACGCAGGACACATACCTATCAGCATCTCTGTGAGTCTAAATATCTTGTAGGCGAATGCAATGAATCACAAGAAAATTTAAGACATTTCTAAACTCTTGTTTTTCATTGAAAAAAAAAAAAACAAACAAAAACACTGAGATACTATTTTATTGTGTCCTTTCAGAAAGCAACTTATCCGCATCTCTGTGAGTCCACATATCTTGTAGACTAATGCAATGAATCACAAAAAATTTAGACATTTTTCTTCTATTGCTGTCCAAAAACAAAAAAAAAAAAGTGTCCGAGCTTATAAATTCCATTACCAAGAACTCAAAGAAATCCCAAGCAGACAAATTACTATCCATTTATGGATACCTGAAAATAACACTCCGGTATAAAATGGTCCGGCACTTCTGGTTTTCACTTCTGGAGAGAGAGAGAGAGAGAGAGAGAGAGCAAGAAAAGGTATCGTAACTTAACGCTGGTCTTTCATTAAGAGGATGATATAACATGATTACAAAGGTGGAAAAAGCTCAGAGAACATTACCTTATAAGGATTCCCGCGGGAACAACGGGGTCAGCCAATAAAATTAATAAACGGCCCTTGCCAATGAACCAATCAAATGTCCTAACACAAATTAGTTTGAACCAGCAAGTTCATTTCAATCTCTTCCAAGTTCTAATATTGTTGCGGTGAATAACGAGGCTGCAAAGATAGTTTAATGGATAAAATTCAATATCTAACAGATCTAGTGACATATGCCAGCCTCATTTATTCAATCTCATCGAATCCTCATCCAGGATAATACAAGTAATGAAATCTTAAGGTTCGCTTAGTTAAACCGTACTTGAATTTTAATCTAATCTGCGTTGTAACAAGATCGTTCGTTGGCCGTTCCCTCGAGTGAACAGGTAACGTGTTGTTAGTTCAAGTTGGGTCGGGATTTTGTTACCTGGATATATTCCCTTTGAATCATCTTAAGTTTTCTAGATCAGGTATTTTATTTGCCTGTATTTTGATATATATAGTATTAAGGTGTATGTAGAAATTACCTGATCGAGTTTCACTATAAGGATCCTCAGGGTTAATTGCCTGTAATTAATCAATATCTTGATTAATTTATTACAATTAACCCTGAAGATCCTTATGGTGAAACTAGAGTAGGTTATTTCTATGTACACCTTAATTTTAAATCAGCTCAACTAATGTATTGAGCACTTTATATTCGTTATAACACTGACTCATCGAAGCCTCCTTGGACATAATACAAGTGTATATATTCCCTTTGAGTCGTGTTAAGTTTTCTACATCAGGTGTTTTATTTGCCTTTATTTTGATATACATACATATATATATATATATATATAATATATATATATATATCCGTAGGTGGGTTACCAGGTTAGTTGGTATTAGGATGATTCTAAGCTGGTCCTTTTTTCCAATGTTAAATTGTTAGAGAGTTCAGGTCCAATTTGAAAGTTCGAAATTTAATTTAAAAAAAAACAGAGCAATATAATTAATAAAGAAAAAGGCTTAACAATCGGCTATTACGTGGTTATGGATCCATTTCAACTCACAGGTATCTGAATATACCCATGAGCTGTATACCATTATCAATAAAGTTAGCGGTCTGATGAAGCTCATGCATATTGGCCTTTTTTGTTTACTAATAATATATATGTGTGTGTGTGTGTGTGTGTGGTTGAAAATAGAGGAAAATGTGGATAAAACAACACAACAACTCAAACAGCATCGTCCGGGATTTGAACTTCAGTGTTCATTGACTACGACAATAACTGCTACATGCTCTCTCTATATATATATATACTTTGGTGCGGTACCAAGTTTCTTGGTACAAGGTGATTCTAGGTGGGTCCTAGAGCGAAACGACATCTAGACCATAAATTAAAATCCTGTTGGTCAGTCAAAATAAACTTAGGAATTTACCAAAGAGACTAGCAGACAAATTAAAAAAAACACCGCCAACCAAGGAAAAAAAAAAAAAATTTCCACCAATAAAAAAGACACTTGAAAAGAAAGAATGCAATATGACCACCCCTGAATGAGGGAGGTGAAATGTATGAATATAAAAATGAGTTTGGCCATGTGCCTGTCTAAATAAAATATATCAGTGGTCTGATAAAGCTCGTGAGCATACTCGCGAGTGGAAATGGTCCATAACCACGATACCCATGGTATTTAAGGCCTTTTTATTCCCAAATATATATATATATATATAATATATATATATATATATATACATACATATATACATGCATGAAGAGTAAAGGATTGGGTAAATCTGACAAAATGTGATTGTAAATAGAGGAAAATGCAGATAAAACAACACAACAACTAAACTCAAATTATATTTCGCTTAGGTATGTTACAAAGCTTCGTCAAATTATGGAATAAATCATAAGAGGAGTTTTTTTTTTTGGAGGTGCTTCAATCAATCTAAAACTCACTGGAATATGTGTGTCAAATATCAATTATATTCATTTCTGTCTTGGTGACAACACCTCAAAATTTGAGGAGATTTAAATCAAATCAAATTATACACCAAATCATAAGATGAGTTTCAGAGGTGCTTCAACCAATGGTAAACTCACTGGAATAGGTGTGTTGAATGCCAATATAAAAAACTAAAATACATTCCTTGTTCGTCTCTGTCTTGGTAACTACAGGTTGAGTCTCAAAACTTTTTGAACCGATCTCTTTAAATATATCAGTTACTCTTAGTCAAATGAGTAAATAATTGATGCATTTAGCTTCCTTCGAAAATTTGTCTCTATCTACAATCAAAGAGAGAGAGAAGAAAGAGAGGAGAGAAAGAGAGAAAGAAAGAGAGAAAGAGAGAAGAGAAAAGGGAGGAGAGAAAGAGAGGGGAGAGAAAGAAGGGAGGAGGAGGAGGAGAGAGAAAGAGAGGGAGGAGAGAGAAAGAGAGGGAGGAGAGAGAAAGAGAGAGAGAGAGAAAGAGAGAGAGGAGAGAAGAGAAAGAGGGAGGAGAGAGAGAAAGTGAGAGAGGAGAGAGAGAAAGAGAGAAAGAGAAAGGGAGGGAGGGAGAAGAGAAAGTGAGAAAAGGAGAGAGAAAGAGAAAGAAAAAGAGAGAAAAGAGAGTGAGAAAGAAAGAGAGAGAAAAAGAGAGAGAAAGAAAGAGAGAAGAAAAGAGAGTGAGTGAGAAGAAAGAGTGAGAGAGGAGAGAGAAAAAAAGAGAGAAAGAAAGAGAAGAGAAAAAAAGAGAGAAAAGAGAGAGAAAGAGAAGGGAGAGAAAGAGAGAGAGGGGTGGGGTTGGGGGAAAGCCATTAGGGGTAACACAGGGAATATCAGGATTTCATTCCAAAGGTTTTTACTTTATAGCTGCAGCGGCCTTTGGGTCTCCTCTCCTCTTCCTCCTCTCTTCTCTATCGTAAATGCAAAGAATGAAACGCTATTAAAAGCCGACCCACCTCAACAATCATCAACCATTTTGGTCAGAGTCTGTTTCCTGCGGCAGACGCGCTCTAAAATTCCCAATAGGGGAAGTGCTCTCATGTAAAGGTTACTAACATTTAAGGGGGTCTCTTGGGAACCACAATCTGATTGTGGATCGCATAAGCAGACTTCTGGGGCCCGAGGAGTTTAACGTTCAGAGTTAGTTATACAAATGATACGGAAGAGAGAGAGAAGATGGATTGTGGGTGGAGGCGGCTGGTGGGTGTTGGTGAAAGTTTTGCGTAGAAGACCCGAGCGAAGCAACAGATAAAAAGACCACGACTACCCAGTTCCATTTCTCAGAATTTTTGAGATGAGACTTGATAATTAGTATTATTTGTATTATTTGGACTATTGTCCTCATCTTCATTGTTATCTATACAACGTTTCGCCGATATGCCCTCCGGCCTTCTTCAGGTATTTCTTGTCAGATTCTGGAACCTTCTCGGACTCTGGAACCCGATTATGACAAGAATGTTCCTGAGTCCAAGAAGGTTCCCGAGTCCGACAAGAAATACTTGAAGAAAGCCGAGGGCACATCGGACGAAACATTGTACAGATAACAATGAAGATGAGGACAATAGTCTGAATAATACAAATAATACTACCCAGTTCCAGTTGGATAGATGGCGCAACGGATATAAATATTTACCAACCCCTCTGCACGAGCAGGATGTGACACAAGGTCAATTTATTAACTCTTAACGTCCTATACCACCTCATTCCGCGCCGGACAGAAGTATCTCTCTGACTGGAACGGATATGTGAGTGAAGTGAGATGAAAGCGAGGGAAAGAGAGAGATGAGAATGGCACGAGAGAAGAGAGAGAGGAAGTAAGTGAGAAAATGGTAGAAGAGAGGATGAGGAGAGAGGGAGCTGGAAGAGAAATGGAGTAGAGAAGAGAGGAGAAGAGAGGAGAGAGAAAGAAGAGACAAGAGAAATGGAGAGAGAGAAATGGAGAGAGAATAGGAGAGGATGAATGCAGAGGAGAGGTGCAGGAAGAAAAATGGAGAGAGAAGAGAGAGGAAAGAAATGAGTGGAGAAGAGAGAGAGAAGAGAGAAAGGATGAGAGAGAGAGAAGAGAGAGAGAGAGAGAGGATAATGGAGAGAGAAGAGAGAGAGAGAGAGAGAGAGAGAAATGTGAGAGAGAAGAGAGAAAAGGAAGACGACAGGAAGAGCAGAGAGAGAGAGATGAAATAGAAAGAGAGAGAGAGAAAGAGAGAAGTAAGGAATGAAGAGAGAGAAGAGAGAGAGAGAGAGAGAGAGGAGATGAGAGGAGAAGAGAAACAAGAGAAGAGAGAGAGAGAAATAGGAGAGAGAAGAGAGAGAAGAGAGAATGATGAGAGAGAGAGAGAGTATAAAAGAGGCGATGAGAAGAGAGGAGGAGGAGAATGAAGAGAGAGATAAGAGTAGAGGAGACGAGATAGAGAGAGAGAAGAGGAAAGAAAGATAAGGGGTGATGACTAGAGAAGAGGAGAGAGTGGAGGAGAGAAGAAGAGGAGAGATTAATTGGAGAGAGAAGAGAGAGAAATGGTAGAAGAGAAGAGAGAGAAAATGGAGGAGAATATGAGAAAAATGAGTAGAGAGAAGAGAGAGATAATGGAAGAGAGAGAAGAAAGAATATAAAATCTCCTATCCTTTTTACTAACAGAAAGTAATAGAATGAAAGAAAGTAGAGATGAAGAGATAAGAAAGGAAGAAGGAAAAGGGTGTTAAAACAAAATTCATTTTTTTTTCTTTTTTTTTGAAAAAGGGGTTTATGTATTTTTTTCTGCCCGAATGATATTTCTGAGCACATAAATAAAAAAAATTGTGTGTACATAATATAGAATTTCTTTTCTTCAGATTGAATCAACCCGCCCGCGATGTTGGCTGGTAAAAGATGGAACACACATAGGAAAAAGTTAATCAACACAAGACTTAATTAACTCAAATTTTGAAAAAATAACCGCAACAAGAATAATAATAAGCAATAATAAATATTACTAATTGTCCACTCTAATAGCAACCTCTAGCAGTATGATGTAGTGGGGTGGCTTTGAGACAAGACAAGCGAGATACAAGGGAATTCCAGATGCTAATGAGCCATATAATTTTAGCGTTCTTTGTTTCCAAATTAGGAAGAAGAGATAGCAGTAGGGACGAGGGCGCATAAAATTAATTGAAGGCACCATGGACACAAACTGCAGCCATTATTTTCAGACATACAAAATAAAAAAAAAAAAATGAAAAAAAAAAAAATAAATATAAAGAATCAAAAGTGAAGGAAATAGAGGAAAATATATTTTATAATATAAATTTTACAATAATTTCTGTTTTTTTTTTTTTTTTTTTTGTATAACTGAGAAGAAGGCTTCTTGTTCTCGAATTAAAATGTCTCGTCAGTGAATTGCATCTACTTTGCCGTTTCGTGATTAAAAATAAAATCATTATGTAAAGATCCAAACTATCTAGCGCATCTGCGAGACTATACTTATTATTATTACTCACATCTACCGCAAGGCAACGCGGTAGACCGATTCTAGTCACGATATAGATAAATAATTCAACCCTCCATATATTACAAGGTGGTCGTCACAAAAGTTGCGGTGTTTGAAGCTGTTAATTTACCAAGATAGAAAATGAACAATAATGCGAACACGTTAACTTTCTTTACAGAATTACAAGGGTAACTATATATTATATATAATAGTAAGTAATATATTATATATTTGGTGGAGAATATTGTGCTATAATTGATAGTCGTATAACTAATTTTGAAAGTTAATTTAAATTATAATCAATTAATAGAGGGCGGCATACATATTTAGATTGTAATGGCTAAACAAATACGAGAAATAAATCAATCTCTGTTGCCTATGTCAATGTTCGGCCTTCTGATGAGGCCTAATCAGTCCCGAAAATGTAACATACAGAATTGATTTTATTCTGATTTGTTTTAGCCTTAACATTAAATATGGTATTGCGCCCCCTAATTATAATTGATAGGTTATTTAATTAACTTTCAAAATTAGGTAGCGACTTCAATATAGCCATATTCTCCCAAAAATTGCCAGGCTAAAAAAAGCCATATCATAAAACACACCGCGTTTGTATTTCTATTCTCATATATATATATATATATATATATACTATATATTGGTCATGAAGTATGTACAATGTGAGTCATAGGGTATAATGGCATGTGTCAGGGAGGGTTGGAACGCTGTGGTAGAGCCAAGGAAGAATGGCATAACAATAATGGAAGCGTTATTTGNTATTTTTTTTTTCAGAATACTAGGTGTGTCAAAAGTACAAAAAATCGAGATACTTTTTTTTGACACACCTTGTATATAGAGGGCCACTAAAGGCAACACTGAAGCAAATTCTTTTTTTGTTTTATCAAAAAAAAAACAAAAAACATTACACATTCTGAAAGAAACAGAAGAATATAAAAGCCCTCCCCCATGAATAAACATCTGATATATCCGACTATCTAATTAATGACAAATTGATTCACAAAGAACAAACAACGCATTCAATGATCCTGTCTCTTCGACAACTAAGTTCTCGTTTTTCAACGAGACAAAAGACACGTGGTACTCACCCCCCCCCCGCCAAACCCATCCATTCCAGCACACGTACGAGAACCCCCACATTTTCAGAGTCTCAATAACTAAAATTACTGTTCAAATGCCGTTATCCAGCGCCAAGGGTAATTGAGTCAGTGATCTCTTTTGAACGAATTTAATCTACACCCTCTGCCTGAAAAGACTTAATGAAATGAAAATTAGGGAAGGTAGAGCTGCTGATGTGTTGTAGAAAAAAAAAACCTCACAAATTTCCTGAACAAAGAAAGGGATTATTCTCGGAGTTACTTTTCAGACACCTCTCATGGTGTAATGGTTAACAAACTCAGTTTGATCCTTCCTTGATACCCATACTTGCAGCATAAATATATATATATATATATATATATATATATATAATATTTGGGAGAATATGTGCTTAAATGAAGTCGAACCTAATTTTTGAAAGTTAATTAATTAATAATTAATTAATTAGGCTGGATTACCTATTTAAATGTAAGGCTAAACAAATCGAGAAAAATCAATCTCTGTATGTACATTTCGGCCTATTAGGCCTCATCAGCAGAGCTATAGATACGAAGACCGCCCGTGTGTGATTCGAAACCTAACTGTCAAGCTGACAAGTAAGCATCTTACCTCCACACCAAACGGACTTAGCAGGATTTCTTCATTTCGTTTAGGAGTAGGTATTAATATTCCTCTAAGTATATATATATATATATATATATATATATATATATATATATATATATATATATGTGTGTGTGTGTGTGTGTGTGTGTGTGTGTTTAATATATTCTTAAGGTCTTAAGAATCATTCATAACTTACCAGTCATTTTGAAACATTTATATATATAATATATATATATATATATATACACAAGTAAAAAAAAAGTAAAGTCATCGGGGTGGCCTAAAGTTGGCATCAGCCAATCAGCGAGGGAGTTCTATCCCTTTTCACCAATGAAATTTCATAGTTAAAAAAACCCCAATACATTTCTATAATTAAAAATACCCTACACATTAACATAATTATAGTCGTAACTTGCTTTTGGCTACGTTAAATTTCAATTGATTTAATTGTGCGAAAAATGTAAACATGGTTTTCGTTCATAATTTCCATTATTTCTGCAAGCTGAAAAAATTTTAATCAGTATTTTTTAAAAAAAATGTTTCTTCTTTAGAGTGGTCCAAGAATTTTGAAGATAATATTAACCTTTATTCAGGTTTCATTGTGTTAAATATAAGGGGGGGGGTAAATTTGACATGGCTACGTTAAATTTCAATTGATTTAATTGTGCGAAAATGTAAACATTGTTTTCGTTCATAATTTTCATTATTTCTGCAAGCTGAAAAAAATTTTTAAGAATCATCAGTAGTTTTTTTTTAAAAAAAAAAATGTTTCTTCTTTTGAGTGGTCCAAGAATTTTGAAGATAATATTAACCTTTATTCAGGTTTCATTGTGTTAAATATAAGGGGGGGGGGTAAATTTGACACGGCAGATTGGAGGTCCATAGTAATTAAGAACTCTGTGGAATGTAGATACCTACAAGCGAAACCGTTTTTCTATTAAGATCTCCAAGAACACTGTCCCAGAAAAATGCAAACGGAGACCTACTTTGGGGCCGGTGTTTCCATTTAGGCTCCTTTCGTTGCTTCCATTTAATGAACGTGACCATTCCTAAGTTTTGCCCCACGGAGGGTTGGGGGAGCACATAGGTGTTGGCAGAAACTCTTGCCGCAAAATGGAAGTAGATCTAATTTCAATTGTCTAGGGTTCCAAACACTGTCTCTCCCCTCCGACCCATCTTCTGCTTGCGGGGCATACCATCTGTTTTATTTGCAAGAGAGACACTTTGGCTTAAATTGTGGGTCCCCCTACTTGGACACACCACTTCAAAATTACAACGAGGAAAGAAAAGAGACCCCTTTCAGCATTTGACGTGTTTAGTTGACTTCCTGGTTGTTTGTGTGCAAGGATGTGTAGCCTTCCTCCAGGCATTAGTAAGGAATTAGGTGAACCGTAAATAGAAGGTAACGGTTGGTAATTCTATTGGGAGTTGCTTGTCTATACGACGTTTATTTCTGGAATGTCCCTGGATTTAGCCGACTTCACTCTTTCTTGCAAAAAAAAGTGTTTGATTCTCTTGGCTATATCTAATGACTTGAAAACACCAAGTTTTCGACAGTTTATATATATATATTCTTATTATAATAGAGATTGTGGGTTTGTCTGTCTGTAACCGAAACTATATTACTATACAATACACAATTCACTTTGTTATTTACATCACATTCTCCATGATTTTATTTTTATTTAAACCTCAATTATTAATAAAATTGTTTTACATCATTAAGACTGTTGACCATATCAACAAACTAATAACATGCAATTGTATTTATATATAACAACAAAAATAACGGTTTACAGTGTGAATGGGAAGGCTCATTTGCATATTGATCTTAAAAATTTGATTTTAATAAATATGTGCTTAGTATTATTGATTTCTAATTGTTTGGTTTTATCTTATGAATATGAGCAAAAATCTCGGGGATAAATCTTAAAAGAAATCCATTAACAAGAAGAAATAACTGTAATATTATTCTTTACTTCCTATTTTAACTAAATAGTTAAAGTAGGAAATTTAAACGGTTGGTAATTCTATTGGGAGTTGCTTGTCTATACGACGTTTATTTCTGGAATGTCCCTGGATTTAGCCGACTTCACTCTTTCTGGCAAAAAAAGTGTTTGATTCTCTTGCCTATATCTAATGACTTGCAAACACCAAGTTTTTCGACAAATGTTGAAGTATCAATAAAAACAATCAAAATATATGTTAATACACTTTTTTCCTAAATCTTCCGCCCGTTATCATCCTGCATCTGGTTAAAAATGAGACCGTTCAAATTGTCCAAGATGAAATGCAAAAAAAAAAAAAAAAGATGTAAATCTAGATTTTCTGGTGTCGCTTATCCGTCCAGAAAGAAGACGAAATCGACCACGACTCGAAAGAGACTCGTCTCACTTAAATGGAGAAATTACTATTGGCTGGTTTAAAAGATAGAATCGTCTGTTAACAAACAACCGGATTTTGACGGTGTAAAACATGATAAACATGTCCTTCTGAATAGAGATCGCAGATGGGGTGCTTAAAGGTGATCTGGTCCAAATATTCAAAAGAAAAATGGTATCCCATTGTTGTATACCCTTCTCATTACTTACTTCTTCTTTTCTGTTCATCTTCTATCTTAGGTTCTTCGTCTTGGGAACTTCGTCTTGGTGGTCGGTCGCACTTAACTCATTTCTTCTTCTAATCAGTTTTGTTACCAAGACACCCATTAATCACAAAACCGTGTTACTTTTCTTAAACTTTTATTTCCTTGGTCTAAACATTTCGTGTAACTAAATATCTGACTAACATAGCGCGCGTATGCAGTGTGAGTTCCAGTTAGGGCAGGACATCTTCTCTGCCCGATGTCCAACTGAAAACTGAGGACCCAACCAGGTCCCACGTGACTTCACGTAATTTGGCGGGCTTTCTGTACTATTCCACGGAAAGTCCCACCCGTGATATGAAAAGGGCCACCCCTTTAGAAATACAGGGGATTGACAATAATCTTATGCTACCGCCTAGATTATGTAACACCATGATCCTCTGGTTTCTTAAGAAAAAAAATTGACAAAACGTAAAACTTAGGATTCGAATTGTAAGATAAGGATTGCATTCGTGATTAAAACATAAATCAATCATCTAAGATCAAGACAATCAATGGATCTGCGAGACTAACATTTTATTATCCCTCCTACCTAAGCAACGCCAGGTAGCCGCTTCTAGTAGTAAAATAAAATTAACAAAAACAGACAACTTTCTCAATTAGGGTAATCTGAACATTAACTACATAAATGAGAGTAACCTCCCCTTTTTTTTTTAACTTTGAGGAAGCCTTATGTTTTGGTCGGCCATTTTCATTCCACTGTAAATCTACACTGAAAATACAAATTTATTCGAATCAATACAACTGCATGTTTTAACACACAAATATTATGAAATGTGTTCTTAATAACAATTAAGTTCAATTCAAATAAAGCGCAAGCACAATTAAGAACACATTCTATGATATTTCCATGTTAAAACATGCAGTTGTATTGATTTGAACAAATTCGTATTTTCAGTGTTGATTTACAGTGAAATGAAAATGGCCGATCAAAACATAAGGTTTCCTCAAGGGGAAAGAAACAAGAGGAGGTTACTCCCATTTATGTAGCTAATGTTCAGATTAGCTCAATTAGTTACAAAGATAATCTTTTTTTTTATCTTGTTTTTACCGAAACATAAATATTACGAAACCACTGATGTAAAAATATTCAAGAAGAAGAAAAATGGTATCCCATGATCCTCTGGTTTCTTAAGAAAAAGAAGAAAAAAAGAATTTAAAAAAAGAACAATATTGACGAAACGTAAGAACGCAAACGCTAGCAACTTAGTTGGCAGAGTTAATACGAAGAGAGGATAAAATAAATGGGTAATGCGTGATTGTAGCTGGAAAAAATTAACTCGGGGATATTTTTTTTTTTTTCCTTTTACATTTTTCAGATTTTAGATTTTTATTCTTTGATTCGAACTATTATTGTCGATTATAATCAAATTTTGCAAAGATAACGAGGCTTTTAGTGTCAAAAATGAAAGTTCAAAATTAGGAGTGGATATCGAGAAATGCCGATGGATTTAAATAAATTCAAGAGAGAGAAGGAATGATTGGAAAGAAAGGGAGTAAGAGAGAGAGGTGGGGGGAGAGCAATAGAGAGAAAAAGCAATAGAGAGATAGACAGAGCGAGAGAGAAAGAAAGTGCATTGGAAAGAAAGACCAGAGAGAGAGAGAGTGCATTGGAAAGAAAGACCAGAGAGAGAGAGAGAGAGAGAGAGAGAGAGAGCACTGGACAGAAAGACCAGCGAGAGAGAGAGAGAGAGAGAGAGAGAGAGGAGAGAGAGCATTGGAAAGAAAGACCAGAGAGAGATAGAGAGTGAAAGAAAAAGCAATAGAGAGAGAGAGAAAGAAAGAAAGTGCATTAGAGAGAGAGAGAGAAAGAGAGAGAGAGAGGGAGAGAGAGAGAGTGGATTGGAAAGAAAGACCAAAAGAGAAAGAGAGAGAGAGAGAGAGAGTGAAAGAAAAAAGCAATAGAGAGAGAGAGAGAAAAAGAAGTGCATTAGAAAGAGAGAGTGAGAGAGTGGATTGAGAGAGAGAGAGAGAGAGGATTGGAAAGAAAAGACCAGAGAGAGATAGAGAGAGAGAGAGAGAAAGAAAAAAAAGCAAGAGAGAGAGAAAGAAAGAAAGTGCATTGGAAGAGAGAGAGAGAGAGAGAGAGACTGATATATATATATATATATATATATATATATATATATATATATACAGAGAGAGAGAGAGAGAGAGAGAGAGAGAGAGAGAGAGAGCAAAGAAGGAGAAGAGATAAATATTGCCTATGCTATAGAAAACATTTTAAGATTTCTCAATATTTTCTGAGATTGCACCAACTTTACAAATTTAGTGCTTCTTTTCTTCCCCCCCTTTTTTTCTTGTTATTAATTTTCATCGTTTTTGTTCCATTTTATTTTTGATAAATTCAAAATAATTAAAAAAATAAAAAAAATAAAAGAAATCTTCTGATTTTGAAACCGATTCTGACCTTATTTTGAAAAGGATTTAAAAACCAAAAGAAAAATTTAACAAATTTTAAAACAAAGATGGAGGCAGATCTTACTTCATAAGAAAGGGAGATAACTCTCAGAAATGTTTACTTCCATATTGAAAGAAAAAAGAAAGAAATATTTCTGATAATCTCCCGCAAACTTAGAAAATTAGGAAGGAAAAAATTAAAATCTTTAAAATGAAAACCAGATACTTATTTTAAAACAGATCGCTAATACTGAAGAATTATATATTAAACTCCATGCGAGAGCAAGCATCGCGGACCTACTACTATTGGTTATGAGACTGAAAACTCTCATAATCTTATTATTATTATAATGGAGATTGTGGGTTCGTCTGTCTGTAACCGAAACTATATTACTACTCAAGTCACAATTCCCTTTGTTATTTACATCACATTCTCCATGATTTTATTTTTATTTAAACCTCAATTATTAATAAAATTGTTTTACATCATTAAGACTGTTGATCATATCTACATACAAATAACATGCAATTGTATTTATATATACAACAAAATAGCGGTTCACAGTGTGAATGGAAAAGGCTAATTTGCATATTGATCTTAAAAATTGATTTTAATAAATATATGCTTAGTATTATTGATTTCTAATTGTTTGGTTTTATCTTAATGAATATAAGCAAAAATCTCTTCAATAAATCTTAAAAGAAATCCCTTAACAAGACGGAATAACTGTATCATTATTCTTTACTTCCTATTTTAACTAGATAGTTAAATTAGGAAAATTTACCCATGAAAGACGGGAGTAATGGAAAATGATGGAAGAGTTAGTTTCAAAGTTGTTCTATTTTTCAATCATACCCCCTCTGTTCAAAATCTTTTTATCTGCATTCTTATTCAGTTTCATTAGCCTTTCTAATTTAATAAGATATTTTATTATATTAAAACTTAAATACTTGCACCCGGAGGGTGCATATATTTGCTAGTAAAAATAATAGAAAATGAAAAGGGTTGAAAAGGGGCTCTTTAGCCTTGGACAGCAACCCAACAAAGTCAAGGAAAGTCCGACCCAAAACATTTGCTGCCTTTCAATGAAAGGCCTAGGGGAGTAAACCCCGAAAACAAATCAGGAGTCCCTAAAGGTGGTGTGATGCTGAAATCCAGTGCTACCCATCAACTCCTGCGACACTACCGTTGCCAAACCGCATTGGATCACCTTTCTAGTTTAATATATGAGTGGTTGGCAGCCTTCTGCCTACGAGAGACGATGGAGTAGTGTCAAAGTAATTCTCTCTCTCTCTCTCTCTCTCTTATTTGAACTACATAGCTTGGGCGGCTTCATATGGAGGATACGCTGTTGCCCATGCAGCAAATCCCCCCTCTCTCCACACTGCTGCTGTGATCCAAAGGAAAGGTAAGGTACCAATGCAGTTTGGCAACGGTAGTGTTGCAGGCGTTGATGGGTAGCACTGGATTTCAGCATCACACCACATTTGGGACTCCAGCTCCTGATTTGTTTTCGGGGTTTACTCCCCTAGCCTTTCCTTGAAAGGCAGCAGAGGTTTTGTGTTGGACTACTATAATAGAGGTGTCAATTAGAGGCGTCTATGGTGTAATGGTTATCAATATTGTTTGTTTTTTATATTCCCAAATAAAACATTCCCTCAGTCTATTATTAACCCCCACAGTTTGGAGGATAAGCAGTTGCCCATGCAGCAAATAAACATTCCCTCAACTAGCCCTTTTAAATTAGAACTCTATAGTTGGCCTAGTGTAATTATAGAATCTAAGTATTAAAAATATTATATTAATATATAATATTAATTATATATATATATATATATGGTTGGTTGCTTGGCATTCTTCCGTCTACGAGAGACGAAGGAGTAGTGTCCAAAAAATTTTTCTTTATTTTAATTTAAAAAAAATTATTTTTCTTTTTAATATATAACAAAAATTGTTTTTCTTCTTTCTTTGAACTACAGAGCCTGGCCGGGTTCATATGGAGGATAAGCTGTTGCCCATGCAGCAAATCCCCCCTCTCTGTGATCCAAATGAAAGGTAAGGTACCAATGCGGTTTGGCAACGGTAGTGTCGGAGGAGTTGATTGGTAGCACTGGATTTCAGCATCACACCACCTTAGGGACTCCGGCTCCAGATTTGTTTTTGGGGTTTACTCCCCTAGCCTTTACTTGAAAGGTAGCAGAGGTTTTGTCGGACTACTATAATAGAGGTGTCAATTAGAGGCGTCTATAGTGTAATGGTTATCAATATTGTTTGTTTTTTATGTTCCAAATAAAACATTCCCTCAGTCTATTATTAACCCCCACCGTTTGGAGGATAAGCTGTTGCCTATGCAGCAAATAAAACATTCCCTCAACTAGCCCTTTTAAATTAGAACTCTATAGTTGGCCTAGTGTAATTATAGAATCTAAGTAAGATACCTTTTATTGAAAATCAGGAAAACACGGACACCATCTATAGTACGGACATGTGCTATTATTTCTGATTTAAAAGGTACAGTCTATTATTAACCCCCACAGTTTTCCCGAAATCCAGTAGACAGCTCAAAGCTATTTCCCGCCATAAAATTCACTGGACATTACAATGACTGATACGCTGACCTCATAAAACAAATGGAAAGATCGATATGAAGAAATTGCTTTGGGTAGAGATTTGGTGCGAGAAAAAAAAAAAAAAAATTAAATAAAGAACAGAATCTCACTAATCAACTGTTAAATCCTCTAACACTGTTCAAGGGTATATATATATATATATATATATATATATATATATATATTATTATATTATTATTATTATTATGGTACACAGTAATAACCTACTCGAGTTTCATCATAAGGATCTTCAGGGTTAAATCCACTGAATTAATCACTAATCAATTGTTGAATCATCCAACACTGTTCAAAGGTTATATATATATATATATATATATATATATATATATATATATATTATTATAATGGTACACAGTAATAACCTACTCGTGTTTCACCATAAGGATCTTCAGGGTTAAATCCACTGAATTAATCACTAATCGATTGTTGAATCATCCAACACTGTTCAAGGATTATTTTTATATATATATATATATATATATATATAATTATTATTATGGTACACAGTAATAACCTACTCGAGTTTCACCATAAGGATCTTCAGGGTTGAATCCACTGAATTAATCACGAATCGATTATTGAATCATCCAACACTGTTCAAGGGTATATATATATATATATATATATCATTTTAATAGTACATAGTAATAACCTACTCGAGTTTCACCATAAGGATCTTCAGGGTTGACATGCCATAAAATCCAAAAAGAAAAAGTTTAAACCACAAACACACAATGTTCACCATTCCATGGCACGATAAAAACTGAAGTTGCCGGGATAATTCTACCAGACCCTGTATGTGTGCATATGCATGAGCGTTGGTATTTTTATTCACTGGCTTAAAATAATGATCGTAGGTCTTTGGGATTGGTCTCTTCTTAGAAGCTATAGAAATAATCCAACAAGGGTTGATATGCCATAAAATCCCCCCTCCCCCCAAAAAAAGAAAGTTTCAACCACAAACACATGATGTTCACCATTCCATGGCATGATAAAAACTGAAGTTGCCGCTACTGCTCAAAGATATGCTTCTTACCTGCTCACCGCTACCAACACCTGTGTAGCGGCAATTTTAAATCCAGCGGATAATTCTACCAGACCCTGTATGTGTGCATATGCGTGAGCGTCGGTACTTTTATTCACTGGCTTAAAATAGATGCTGGTAGGCCTTTGGGATTAGTCTCTTCTTAGAAGCTATAGAAATAACCACGCAAATATGATCCTCTTTGGCAATCACCCAGCTTTCATGATGACAAAGACGAAGTAGAGTAAAATCAAAGAGAAATCCATCCGAGCCTTTGGCTTTAATACGAACAAAAGGACAAGGGAAACAAAAGACAATGTACGCACGTGTGTACGTTACGTAGGAAGGAAAGAAGGAAAAATATAACGCTGTTGTTGGCAGCCTTCCGTCTGCGAAAGACGATGGAGTAGTGTCCAAATGGAATTTTTTTAACAACTCGATTGACAGATATGAACGCATAACCCTAAAAGTGATGCTGTTAGCTTTTTAATTTAGTGCGTCCTGGGACACACGGATTTGATTTGAATGAGTTCCCAGGAAATTAACATAAATGATCATTATAATGTAATGGTATAAACTTTATCACACACATTAGGTAGGAATACTTGGAATCATATATCTGTGTGCAAATTATTCGTATTTGATAGGAATTCTTGATACCAAAGGAAGTCCATAAGAACAATTTTATTTTGAATGTTACGCACAGAAGTTAGACACTAACTATGAAAAAAAAATCAGTTGACATTTCAAAGATTAGTCTGATTGTGTTGTATTTAGTTTAATATTTAATTACTGTTAATTATTTTTAATTCTGATGGACTCTCCCGTCGATCGACGTATGAGTGTTCATACAATGAACATCCACACAGTGATTTGTTTATTGTGGTGAAGGCTTGTGTTGGACCATCCACACTTTTTGGCACAGTCGATAGGAAAGAATTGGTGCATCAAGGGTTGCCACAAACCCAATCAACGACCGACCTCATGAATTTTGGATTCAGAGTTATCCTTCTCCTAGACTGGTTACCTACCCAAGGCTGAAGGGCCAAGTCTGCCCTACTATTCAACACATAGCTGGAGGGAGAATATATGGATTCATACCTTTCCCAAGGGTATTAGCGCTATGTGAAATGCCAACAGCTTCGTCTAGGAATTGAACTCGAATCGACGAGTCCATTTTCCACGACTCTAACCACTAGCCCACGCGCCTCCAGACATACATACAGACATACATACACACAACTGTCCTTTATATATGTACTAGAAGTGGCTACCCGGTGTTGCCTAGTTAGAGGTGGGGTGGGGTGGGGTAACAAAGGTATTCTAATTTCTCATCACAATGTTATTTGCTTAACACTGACATATTTTTAAATGACTCTTCAATTCTCTCTCACTCTCTCCCTCCATCTATCCCTATTGGCCATTACTCTTGGTAGGTCCTCTAAACAGCATCTAGTGTCAGCACATTTGATTTCATCTTTAACTAATGTTATCTTTAATTCTACCTGCAAGATCATCACAGTGTTATTTGCTTAACACTGACATATTTTTTGGATCCCAACTAAAGTTTCTTAATAAATTGTAGGTGTTTATTTATGAACAACTAAAGCCGTCTAACCCCTACCTTGTAACCCATACAGTGTAATTCGTTTCCAAGAAAATATTGAAGTTTATTTACGGTTGGCTGGAAATGGTGGGGAAAGAAAAAAAACATTGGGACACACGGACACAATTTTTTTGCATCCTGTTAGATTTGGATGCGCCAAAGATGCAGGATGCGTACTTGTCAGCATCTCTGTGAGTATTGTCATTAATTGTTTTATTTTTTATGTTTCATCTGGTTTGTTTTTTTTGTTTTACGGCATATCAACCTTGGTGGGTCATTTAATGCCGATAAAGTTTTGAAATAAATCAACTCTTAATAGATAATACAATTTTTTTTTATAAATATATTTTTTCTATTTAACCCATAGATGGGACCCTAACAGGTACTACCACTCCGGTCAAGTGGACCAGGGAGTAATGGTGATGAAAGGGTGCTCCACATTCCCCAAACCTCCAAACTGGAACCTCACCATCAGATAGAGTTTAAACCATTTCCAGTACATGTAGACCCTAAGCCACCACCTTCTAGTGCCATATGATAAAAGGTTGGGGGGTTGCCATAAGGGCAATAGGGCTGGGGCAATCATATAAGGTGCTAGGGCTTGACGTGGCCAGCCGATTGATTGGAGGGGGCCTCTCTGACTGCCCGTCTAGCCCAAGATAGGGCCAAAGTGGAGTATTGCAAGTCATGAACTGCTCATCCACCTGGGTTCTATCCTTAAGCATCATGGGTTGCCACCCACAGCAACAGGTGGCCCCATTGGGGAGTCTTACCCTCTGCAGAGGTGCAGTCGGTGCATTCTAACGCCCCAGCCGACAGGGCGGTGTTTTATTTTTGACGTTTTATCTGGACATACATACACACCAACTGCCCTTTATATATGTACTAGAACCAGCTATCCGTCGACGCCTGGGAAGAGGGGGGGGGATTTACAAAGTCACCACAAATAGATCCATTTGACCCATAGCTGGAACCCTAACAGGTACTACCACACCAGATCAGAGTGAACCTGGGAGCAATTTCAACTCGAGTGAAATCCTTTATGAAGGAACTTAACAACTCGAATCGACAAATATGAACGCGTAACCCTAAAGAAACAAAACGGCGAGGGGCAAGCAATAAATATCACAGAAATGGGGATCAGGTTCCTAGCACCGAAATCAATAACAGCAGCAGAAAAGATCGACCAATCAGAATTCTCCTGGCAAACAATCCTCAGCCAATCACAAATCACTTGCCAAAAGACCTCTCCTGCCCATCGTCCCCGTTTGCTTTAGTTCACTATTGGACCCGTTACGAGGAGGACGAGGATATATTGACTCCCTTGTATACACAGATCGTAATAGACAAGCAAGTAAGGACAATGTTAGGCTAACGTGTTTTTTTTTTTTGTTTTTTGGCAACAAATAAGGATTTGTTTATTAAATGGCTTTTTTCTTGCCGGCTGAAACTGCATGCGCAAAAATTGGATCGGATGCTCTTGGTTCGACTTTCTTACAAAATATTTTTACATGAAGTTAGAGGGCAATTATTAATAATTTGGAAGAGTCTATTTATTTATCTTTTATAGATCACCAAACTCACATTGTGTTTTCATAGTAAAAATCATTGTCCAATGCATTTTTATAGTAAAATTCATTGTCCAATGCATTTTTATAGTAAAAATCATTGTCCAATGCATTTTTATAGTAAAAAATTTCCAATGCATTTTTATAGTAAAAATCATTTCCAATGCATTTTTTATAGTAAAATCATTGTCCAATGCATTTTATAGTAAAATTCATTGTCCAGTGTAGTAAAAATCATTTCCTATGCATTTTTATAGTAAAAATCATTGTCCAATGCATTTTTATAGTAAAAATCATTGTCCAATGCATTTTTATAGTAAAAATCATTGTCCAATGCATTTTTATAGTAAAAATCATTTCCAATGCATTTTATAGTAAAATCATTTCCAATTCAGTTTTATATCAAAAATCATTTCCAATGGATTTTCATAGTAAAATTCATTGTCCAATGCATTTTATAGTAAAATTCATTGTCCATTTTTATAGTAAAATTCATTGTCCAGTGTATTTTTATAGTAAAAATCATTTCCTATGCATTTTTATAGTAAAAATCAATCATTTGTCCAATGCATTTTTATAGTAAAAATCATTGTCCAATGCATTTTTTATAGTAAAATCATTGTCCAATGCATTTTTATAGTAAAATCATTGTCCATTTTATAGTAAAAATCATTTCCAATGCATTTTTATAGTAAAATTCATTTCCAGTGTATTTTTATAGTAAAATTCATTTCCAATGCATTTTTATAGTAAAAATCATTTCCTATGCATTTTTACAATAAAAATACTTTCCAATGCCTTATGCAGACAAATAAGTTTCACACATTTACTTGGTTTGAAGCATACCCATCCAATTCTAATGAATTTCAAACTGATCTATTTGATTATACCCAAGACAGATTTTTCTTGGGAGTCTTGATGCTCCACAGGGGACCACCAGTGTATTTCTAACCCCTCCAACAAAATGATCCTAAACTGGATATCTCTTGCAATAGATTTCTTGACCACATGTTGCGGTTTCAATGAAATTGGGTACGAAACAGTGTGACTTATGGTAAAATCTTCTTGTACTCCCTTGGAGCTGAGAGTAATAACGATCAGCGCCTGGGGAAATTCACGCAACAAACTATTCATAATTCTATCGGCAGCAAATTCTTGAAAACACGTCACAGTAGTAAAAGTAAGTATGGTTTATTTTATTGGCTAAGTCCCCTCAACTCTGCGCATGAGTAGCACAGATTGTGTAATCTGATCTGTGTAGTAAAGTGGGGAACTGACGGTAGGTGTGGTGCACCACCTCGGCAAAAACAGTCACCCTGATCTAGTACTATGAATAAAACATTGAAAAATCTGCTGTTTGAATATCATTACATTAATTGTAGCCACAGTAGCTCTTTTATATTAAGATTATAAACACTATGAAAAAAGCGTTTAAAAACCTGCTGTTTGAATATCATCACTACTTGTAGCCGCACTAGCTCTTTTATATTAAGATTATGAACACTATGAGGAAAGCATTTAAAAACCTGCTGTTTGAATATGATCAGTACACTTGTAGCCACAGTAGCTCTTTTATATTAAGATTATGAGCACTATGAGGAAAGCGTTTAAAAACCTGCCGTTTGAATATTATCACTACTTGTAGCCACACTAGCTCTTTTATATTAGGATTATGAGCCCTATGAAAAAGTGTTGTAAAATCTAGTGTTGGAATATTATCACTACTTGTAGCCACAGTAGCTCTTTTATATTAAGATTATGAGCACTATGAGGAAAGTGTTTAAAAACTTGCTGTTTGAATATTATCACTATACTTGTAGCCACAGTAGCTCCTTTATATTAAGATCATGAACCCTATGAAGAAAGTGTTGAAACATCTACTGTTTGAATATGATCACTACACTTGTAGCTGCACTAGCTCTTTTATATTAAGATTATGAGTTCTATGAGGAAAGCGTTTAAAAACCTGCTGTTTCAATATTATCACTACTTCTAGCCACACTAACTTTTTTATATTAAGATTATGAAGAAAGCATTGAAAAATCTTTACTTGTAGCCACAGTAGCTCTTTTATATTAAGATTATGAGTACTATGAGTAAAGCGTTGAAAAATCTACTGTTTGAATATCATTAGCAGGGTATGCCAGTAACTCTGGCAAGCCTTTCTTCATACCTGCTCAGACCTCCCCCCACCGAAAACAGTCGTCAGAATCTTGCCAACGGCAGGAATATAAGCGAGAGAGAAAGAGAGAGGGGAAATATTGTATCAATTGTGAGTGTTGTGGAAGTTGAATCATGTCGGAGATGATACGACATCCATTGGCCATGTTTCTTGTTATTTAATTGAATAACATCCTTCCCTATGGCTTCGTCTCTCTCGTTGCATAGTACTAATTTTGTTTTCTCTTAGTAGTGTGCCCTGTTCGTCAGAGAGAGAGAGAGAGAGTGATGAGGATGCTGGTGATGAGGATGATGGCCATTGCCGCCATCGTCGTGCTGCTGCTGCTGCTGCTGTGGTGGCAGCTATGAACTCTTGAGAACCGTTCTGTGAAAGGTGTTAATATCAAAACACGAGGAGGGATTCCATTCTTACGCTTTCTTCGTTAATCAATGGATCTACTCCTTCTACTATAGCAACTACACGCTTTAGTTTATATATATTATAATATATATATATATATATACTAGCAAATATATGCACCCTCCGGGTGCAAGTATTTAAGTTTTAATGTAATAGAATATTATATTAAATTAGAAAGGCTAATGAAACTAAATAAGAATGCAGTTAAAAAGATTTGAAACAGAAGGGGGTATAATCGAAAAATAGAACGACTGAAACTTACTCTTCCATAACTCTCGTCTTTCATTGTTATTTTTTCTAATTCAAGTATTTAGTTAAAAGAGGAAGTAAAGAATAAAATGACAGTTATCTTTTCTTGTTAATGGATTTTATTTAAGATTCATTCAAGAGATTGTTTCTTATGTTCATTAAAATAAAACCAAACAGTTAGAAATCAATAATACTAAGCACATATTTATTAAAATCACATTTTTAATATCAATATGCAAATTAGCATTCCCGTCCACACTGTAAACCGCTATTTTGTTGTATATATAAATATAATTGCATATTGTTAGTGAGTAGATATGGTTAACAGTATTAATAATGTAAAACAATTTTATTAATCATTGAGGTTTAAATAAAAAGGAAATCATTGAGAATGTGATGTCAATAACTTAAGGGAATTGTGACTTAAATAGTAATGTAGTTTTGGTTACAGACAGAAAAACACTCAATCTCCATTTATATAAGATATATATATATATGTAAGGTATCCAAATGACTGGTAGTAAGGGATGATTCCGCCTGGGATCCTCAAAATCTCACTGTATAATCATACTGTATGCTCCTACGCACACACTTATAAATATAAATCTATATTCAATACACACACACACACATTATATATATATGTATATATAAGTAAAGAAATAACAAAAGACTTAGAGATTTAGCATTATAGTCTATTTCAGGGAGCTTAGACAAAGTGTCTAACTCTCCGACTCATCAGATGCGAATGATGAATTCTTTATTACTTTAAAGGCATTTGAAAACAGGATTTTAGTCGGGAGAGTTAGACACTTTGTCTAAGCTCCCTGAAATAGACTATAATGCTAAATTCTAAGTCTTTTGTTATTTCTTTACTTATATATTTGCTCTGTGACTCTAACATTAAGAGCACACATTGAGCTCTCAAACTGCGACAGGTTTTTTAAATAAAAATCTTGTGTCGTAAGGAAGTTTTCTTCTCTGGACTTTTGGATATATATATATATATATCATATTCTATATGGATATGTGTGTATTGAATATACATTTATATTTATGTGTGTTTACATATATATATGCAATCGACAGAAAAGAGAGCCACAAAGACAGTCGATAGGAAAGAATTGGTGCATCAAGGGTTGCCACAAACCCAATCAACAACCGACCTCAGGAATTTTGAATTCAGAGTTATGCCTCTCCTAGACTGGTTACCTACCCAAGGCTGAAGGGCTCAGTCTGCCCTACTATTTAAACATAGCTGGAGGGAGAATATATGGATTCATACCTTTCCCAAAGGTATTAGCACTATGTGAAATGCCAACAGCTTCGTCTAGGAATTGAACTCGAATCGACAAGTCCATTTTCCATGACTCTAACCACTAGCCAATGCACCTCCACCACACACACACATATATATATATATGTAAGCATGTGCATTGCATCTGTTCCTTATCATTGAGGCACAACAAATTTCTTTATTTTTTTACTAGCACTCCAAGCAATTTTTCACCAGATGGGATATTCCTATTTCACTTTCTTGATGATGGTGTTCTTGGTCCTATAACAAAAATATCATGCAAGCGGTTACATTCATACAAGATTACTATGAACCTACAACCAATTTTAATCAAAATTTAACCAGTAACATATCTATCACTTTCTTGATGATGGTGTTCTTGGTCCTATAACAAAAATAATTACATTCATACAAGATTACTATGAACCTACAACCAATTTTAATCAAAATTCAAACACTAACATATCTATCACTTTCTTGATGATGGTGTTCTTGGTCCTATAACAAAATATTATGCAAGATTACTATGTACATACAACCAATTTTAATCAAAATTCAAACAGTAACATCTTTATCACTTTATTGATGATGGTGTTCTTGGTCCTATGACAAAAATATTATGCAAGCGGTTACATCCATGGAACCTACAACTAATTTCACCCAAACTTCAAACTGCAGCATCTCAGTGCTAATTTTGCACTTGTAAGTCGATAGAGAGATCGACAAGACGCAACAACCCAATACACTGCATAGCACATCGGCTTTTTCTCCACAATTCTCATATCAATTTTTAGAATTGAGGAAAGAGGAGCGAAGTAGCAAAAATTTTCAAAGGTAATTAACAGTGAAAACATATCCTGAACTTAACCTAACACAATTCGAAGAAGAATAACAGTCGAGTATGTGCCACCCTGACCTTATTTCCTTTCCGCAGTAAACAAAAATCAATGATAGGGGAACGAAAAAATAAAAATAAATAAATAAAAATAAATAAATAAAGACGAGTAAAAAAAAAAAAAAAAAAAAAAAAAAAAATCAAGAAAACAAGGATTTCTCTGGATGTTTTCTATTTGCAATAAAACCCGATCCGGGATCTTTCCAGTGTTTGAGTAAACGGATTCCGGAAACACGCGACTAAACCTGCTCGAAAAAGATTGAATCGCACCTTTTTAGATCTCTGTTTTATTTGTCTGTTTTTTTTTATATTTTACAAGTTTACTAAAGAAAAAAAAAATTTTTTTAAAACTTTTTAGACTAATAGCACAATATTTCTTATTGCTTCCTATCACAATATTTTCTATGCTCGGTATTTTTTTTTCAATAATATTTGTAAAATCCATATTTTATACGTTTTCCATTTGTAATCTGCCTAAACTACATACTACAAACATCACAAAATCTAACGAAAGAAAATGATTTCCCACTAAAAAAATTGTGAGGAACACAGACAATATCCAACAGAAACTATTGTTGTGCTGACAACACAGATGATCGAGCACTTCTTGCCAATACACCTGCTCAATTATAAATTTAAATCCATATTTTTACATGTTTTCTATTTGTAATCTGCCCAGACTACATCTAATGAAAGAAAAAATCAGTTAAAATTCTCCTTCTTACTGGTAGGTGCTGATAGCTGACGGTTAGGGAATCGGACTGATGAAAAATCAGTTGGGTTTCATTCCCAGCTAGAGGTAGTCTGCTAAGTCTAGCAACACTGAGGACAATGATACAGTGTCCGTCGATGACTATATTATATATATGTATATATATATATATACATATGTATATATGTATATATATATATATATTCAGATTCAGATGATGAAACTCGAGTAGGTCACTTTATATCCATTTCTTAAATAAATTTTGCTCTACATTGTATTGAGCACTTTGTATTTGTTTTTTCATAGTTTAACCCCTGGATTCTGTGCGCTCCCAACGATCGTACCCGTACCCACCGGTAAGCCACTACTCATACATAAATATATATATATATATATAATCCAAAAGTCCAGAGAAAAAATCTTCCTTACGACACAAGAGTTTTATTTAAACAAAACCAAGTCGCAGTTTGAGAGCTCAATGTGTGCTCTTAATGTTAGAGTCACAGAGCAAATATATGAGTAAAGAAATAACAAAAGACTTAGAGATTTAGCATTATAGTCTATTTGAAATAGACTATAATGCTAAATCTATAAGTCTTTTGTTATTTCTTTACTTATATATATATATATATATATATATATATATAATATATATATATGATTTCTGTCGGAGGAAGTCGTTAAGTATATATCGCTGATGAGACTTAATAAAGTCGAACAGTCTGTACGATATTCTACACACCGAGCGATCCTTTGCCGGGATTACACTTGTCAAGTTCATTTTCTATAAGAAAAAGTATCAAATTTTATGCGATACATGCATTGTAAGTGCTTTCAAGTAAAAATATATAATATATATAAAATAATAAAATTCGAAGGCAATACAATGCGTAAAAAATAAAGACAAAAAGATGTTTTATATGTCTAATCGATTTCAAAGCAAAGCTTTATCATCAGAGTTTAATTTCAGAAAATTGAACTCTGATGATAGAGCTTTGCTTTGAAATCGATTAGACATATAAAACATCTTTTTGTCTTTATTTTTTACGCATTGTATTGCCTTCGAATTTTATTATTTTATAACATACTTAACAATTCAAGCAAATTACCAATTACTTTTATAATATATATATATATATATATATATATATATATATATGTGTGTAGACTATCTGAAATAGACTATAATACTAAATCTCTAAGTCTTTTTTATTTCTTTACTTTATATATACATATGTGTGGTGTGTGTGTGTGTGTGAGGCATTTCATGTGGTGTAAACGGTCAGTAGTACGCTCTATCCCAGATACTAAGCATACTCCGTAGATAACACAATCTTTCAAAAACAGTAATTGTATATGTACATGTATGTATATATGTATGTAAGGATCAACTGCTTGCATAGAAGAGATCAAAGTTAAGAGAACAATATTGAATCGTCCACTTTTCTGACATTGTTCGGAACATTGTCAGAAAAAAGGGGGCATCTGTGCAAAAGCAACGTGGAAATCTTTAAGAAACTTCCAAGATTATTGGCAAGATGCGTTGCAGTTTCAGTACACAATGGAATTGGACACACATCAGAAAAAGTCTTGGGATATCGCCAGACAGAGCGTCTTTGATGTAACGAGAAATAAAGTCCAGCGCCGAGTGCATTGGCCGTAAAGTATTAACCCTTCAATGACTAGAACAGACCTTCTTTTTTTTTTTTTTTGTGTTTTTCTTTACTATTTCTTTGAAAAGGTTTTTTTTTTCTCTCCTTTTTTTTCTCTCCATTTTTTTTTTTTCTCCCTCTGACCAACAACTGACTGCAAATAAGCATCATTACAATAAATTTGGTAGCGTATTTTCAGAAAAGTGCCTAGTAAAGACATTTTCAGAACGATTCCCTGCCAACTAACTCGGTTTTAGCTGGACACGTATGGTGTAATGGTTAGAGTCGTATGACATGGACTCGTCGACCAGAGTTCAAATTCTGGATGAAGCTACAGTTCACATAGTGCTAATACTCTTAGGAAAGGTATAAATCCAATTACTTTCCCTGCAGCTATGGGTAAATAGTAGGGCAGACTGGGTTTTTTAAACTTGGTTAGGCAACCAATCTATGAGAAGGAAAACTCTGAATTCAAGCTACAGTTCAAATAGGGCTAATACCCCTGGGAAAGGTATGAATTCAATTACACTCTCTGCAGCTATGAGTAAATAGTAGGGCAGACTGGGTTTCTTTAAACTTGGTTAGGCAACCAATTTACGAGAAGGAAAACTCTGAATTCAAACCTATTAAACCTCCACTTGAGGTGGTCACTACTAGAATAGGCTCAGTCCTAATTAGTGATCTATTTCATTAAAATTTAAAGACATTTTCAGAACGATTCCATGCCAACTAACTCGGTTTTAGCTGGACACGTATGGTGTAATGGTTAGAGTCCTATGACATGGACTTGTCGACCAGAGTTCAAATTCTGGCTGAAGCTACAGTTCAAATAGTGCTAATACCCCTGGGAAAGGTATAAATCTAATGACTCTCCCTCCAGCTATGGGTAAATAGTAGGGCAGACTGGGCTCTTTAACCAGACAGACAGACTCCCCTACAAAATACATTATGGTGAATTCACAGATGACACAAGAAGACAGGAGGCCCCCCAAAAGTGGTTCAAAGACCATATTAAGATGACGCTGAAGAAATGCACTATCACACCTTCAAGCCTGGAAGATCTGGCCTCTAACGGACAGGTTGGTGAGATGCATGCCGTACAAGAGCTGAATGGCTCATTAACAAGGCTGCAGAGCAGCAACTTCTTCGTCATCATGAACCACCAAATGCAGATGGGAATTTCCATTGCAATGTATGTGACTGCATCTGCAAGTCCAGAATAGGACTAACTAGCCACCAGAGGGTCCACAACTGTTGAATGACATGGAGTGATGTTATCGACTTCTAAAAGGAAAGGAAGGAGGATTTGGTGTTTTTATTCTACCAGGAATTGCTCAAACCAGTATCTTCATCTTTATTATTTTGATTACAGTGTGTAGGCTTGTGTGATTTTATAAAAAGTAAGTAAAGTTGATGATTTTTTGTACTTAAGCTTTTTAGTTAATTATAACATTGAAAAGGATTTTCTCTTTGATTGGGGCAAAGATACCATTTCCCTAGGCAGGCCTATGTTCTTTTTTTTCTTCTAGTTAATCTGAAATAGTTGCTTTAAAAAAAAACAAAAAAAACAATGCCTCATAATGCAAATAAGTAAGATTGAATTTGGCGGATTTATAAGAGAAAGAGGGGAGAGGAAGGAGGAGGAGAGGAATGAGGAGGGGGAGAGAAAGGAGGAGGGGAGAGAGGGGAGGGGGAGAGGAGGAGGGAAATCCCAATGGATTAGATGGACAATTCTTGAATTTACAGAACTGATTTTACTTTTTTATTTTTTATTTTTGTTTATTTTTTTCGTTTCTTGCCAATTTTTTTTTTGGGGGGGGAGGGGGAGTGTTGTTTAAAAAAAGAAAAAAAATGAAAAAAAAAAAAAAAAAAGAAGCTTTTGTACAATCAGAGAATTTGTAGATGAAATAATCACTACTCCTACATTGGCAAAAAAAAAAAAACAAAAAAAAAACAGCTACCCCCCTCCCCGTCCACTTCTCCCCACTTCCAACGGTAAGAAAAGAAAAATCAAATTCAGAAAATGGAATTTATAATGGAAGTAAAATAACGTACAAAAGACATGAAAAGATATTGATTAAAAAGTAAGTGGCTGGGGAGGGGCTGACGGGCTAATAACAATAAAAACAATAATAATAATAATAATATCCTGGCCACGGCACCAAATAATAATAATAATAATGATAATGATAAAAATAGAAACAAAAGAGTAAAAGAGGAAATTACCAAAAGTAGGAATTTTCCACCATTTGTGGAACCGTGATGAAGTTCCATGTTTTCTTTGAGAGAATTTGGGAAAAGAATGCTTAGAAAACATCTGTTATGAAATGTATAAATCTATCGATAATCAAAAGACGAGAAATAAAATATGGCTTGGGGGAGGGCGTGGAAAGGTGGAAGGGTGCTTTAATGGCAGAGTGAGAAATATTTGGTATTGGGGAAAGATATGTATAAAGAGGAAGGAGATAGAAAGGGAAAGGGTTAGAAGAGATGGGGGGAGGATAAGAGATGGGGAAGGTAAAGAGAGATGGGAAGAGAGAAAAGGGCAAAGGAAAAGAGAGAGAGGTGAGAGAGAGCATAGAGAGGGAGGGGGAGAGGGAGGGGAGAGAGCAACGAGAGAGGGGGGAGAGAGCAAAAAGAGGGGAGAGAGAAAAAGAGAGAGGAGGAGAGAGCCAAAAGAGAGAGGGGGAGAGAGCATAGAGAGAGGGGAGAGAGCATAGAGAGAGGGGTGAAAGAGAGCATAGAGCGAGGAGTGAGAGAGCAAAGAGAGAGAGAGAGAGAGAGAGAGAGAGAGAGAGAGAGAGAGAGAGAGAGAGAGAGATAGGGGGAGAGCAAAGAGAGAGAGAGAGAGAGGGGGGAGAGCAAAGAGAGGGAGGGGGAGCAAAAAAAACGTGAGAGGGAGAGTAAAAAAAAAGATTGAGAGAGAAAGTGGACAGGAGAGAAAGAGAGAGTTAGAAGAGATTTAGGAGAGGAAAAATAAAAGAGAGAAAAAGGGTAAGAGAGGAGAGAGAGAGAGAGAGAGAGAAGAGTTTAGAGAACAAGAGACAGATCAAAAAGAGAGACCATCCAAATAACAGCACTGTTAAGACTGGCTAGAATAATCAGAAGAGTCCTGGAGACCTGAGGAAACTTGCTGTCACTCAGCCTCCAGTGAACCACCAGCTTATGGTTGGCAGCTTTCCGTCTATGAGAGATGATGAGGTAGTGTCAAAGTTTTTTTTTGTTTTTTTTTTCTCTCTCTCTCTTCTTTGAACTACATAGCCTGGGCAGGTTTGTTTTGGGGATAAGCAGTTGCCCAAGCAGCATATACCCCTCTCCACACTGCCGTTGTGATCCAAAGGAAAGGTAAGGTACCAATGCAGTTTGGCAACGGTAATGTTGCAGGAGTTGATGGGTAGCACAACATTGTTAAGATTCGCTAGACTAGTTCAGAATAGCTCAGAAGAGTCCTGGAGGAAACTTGCTGTCACTCAGCCTCCAGTGAACTACCAGCCTAAGGCAGGTGTCAAAAACTTTCATAATGAGACGCAGAGGTAAAAGGTAGATTCCTTCTAAGGAAAACGCTCTGAAGCAGTCAACATGCAACGGTTGGCGGCAAGGTGAAAGAGAAATCGCACCTTTTCTAATTAAATTGCAGTTGAGAGAGAGAACATGCAGAAGAGGGGGGGTAAAGGAGAGGGAGGAAGGGGATATATAGAGAGGGAGGGGATATAGAGAAGGGAGAGGTAGGGAGAGAGAAAGGGAGAGGAGGGAGAGAGAAAGAGGGAGGGAGGGGGAGAGAGAAAGGGAGAGGGAGAGAGAGAGGGAGAGGGGCAGTGAAATAGAGGGAGAGAAGGGGAGAGAAGGGGAAAGAGAGTTAAAGAGAGAGAGGGGGTGGGGAAAGGACAGAGAAAGAGAGGGGGTGGGAAAGGACAAGAGAGAGAGAGAAAGAGGGAGGGGAAAGACAGAGAGAAAGAGAGAGGGAGGAGGAAAGACAGAGAGAAGGAGGGGGGAAGGACAGAGAAAGAGAAAGGGGGAAATACAGAGAGAGAGAGAGAGGGGAGGAGGGGGAAGTACAGAGAGAGAAGAGAGGGAGGGGGAGACAGAGAGAGGGAGAGAGAAGGACAGAGAGAGAAAGAGAGGGAGGGGAAGGACAGAGAGACAGAGAGAGAGAGTGGGGAGAGAGGGGGTGGAAGGACATAGAGAGGGGGGAGGACAGAGAGAGAGTGAGAGGGGAGAACAAAGAGAGAGGGGGAGGACAGAGAGAGAGACAGAGAGAAAGAAATAGAGAGGGAAGGACAGAGAGAGAGAGAGAGAGGGAGAAAGGAGAAAGAGAGAGAGAGGGGAACAGAGAGAGAGAGAGAGAGAGAGAGAGAGGGGAACAGAGAGAGAGAGTGTGATTGAGTCGTGATCTGAGTGAGTTTGAAGTAGTAAGGCAAAGGGAAATATCTAAGTGGACTAAAATGGTCACACGTCTGTTGTCATCAATCAATCAATGCAAGACACCCCTCCTGCACCCCCCGTCTCCTCTGCACCCCCCCCTAAACCGCTCCCCCCCTTAATCTCATAGAAAACCCTCAGTTACAAGGACAACAAGTTCATTTCCTGAACAAACCCTTAAGTTAATAACGATTTGATTAAATATTCTTGATATGAAAATGGTCAATCAATCAAGAAATTTGGGGGGAGGGGCGTCATACAAGGCCCTGGGGGTACATACAAGGCCCTGGGGGTGCGGCATACAAGGCCCTGGGTGGGGTGCGGCATACAAGGCACTGGGAGGGGGTGCGGCATACAAGGCTCTGAGGGAGCATCTTACAAGGCCTTGGGGGGAGGGTCATACAAGGCCTTGGGGGGGGTCATACAAGGCCCTGGGGGTAATGTAACTGGAGAGTTTTTCGATCCAAATGAGAGAAACCTGTTTAGACCTGGAGTTGATTGACAGCGACTGGGATAGGAGGGGTTGGCTTTGTGATTGGCAAATATTTTTAACCCATCATATTTTCGTGTGTAATTTTATTTTTAAACTAATTTTGTAAAATTTAAAATGTGCTGAATTGCTTTTCCGTTCAGAGGGAGGGGGAGGAGAGATAGAGAAAGGGAGAGGCAGAGAGAGAGAGAGAGAGAGAGAGAGTTATGAGAGAGGAACTTGGTTGGTGTGATTTTTATTTTTTAGAAAAAATTGAATTTGGAAAGTCAGAGAAAGAAAGAAAGAAAGAATGAAGGAATAAGAGAAAGAGAAGAAAG
The DNA here is from genome assembly GCA_023376005.1 of Doryteuthis pealeii. NCBI lineage: Eukaryota > Metazoa > Mollusca > Cephalopoda > Myopsida > Loliginidae > Doryteuthis > Doryteuthis pealeii. The sequence goes on from CM042175.1 coordinate 649,757, forward strand.
AGAAAGAGAAAGAGAAAGAAAAGAAGAACAAAGGAAAGAATCAGAGAAAGAAAAGAAAGAAAGCAAAAAGAAAGAGAAACGAAAAGATGCAGAAAGAAAGAAGGAATGAATGAAGGAAATAATGAGAGAAAGAGAAAAAGAAAGAAAAGAAAGGGAAAGAAAAAAAAGGTTGTAGAGAAGAAAGAGAAAGTGAAAGAAAAGAAAGAAAGCAAAAAGAAAGAGAAAGAGAAAAAGAAAGAGAAAAGGAAAGACAAAAGATAGGAAGGATGAATGAAGAATACGAAGAAAGAAAAAGAAAACAATGAAAACAAAAAGAAAGAAAAAGGGAAAGACAAAGAAAGAAGAAAAGAATGAAGAAAAGAAAAGAAAAGAAAGAAAGAAGAAAGAAAAAAAAAGGACAAAGAAAGAAAAATGAAAGATGAACAAATAAAACATAGAAGAAAACAAAAAAAGAAAAAATACAGAGGTCGGCAAGAAAGAAAAAAAATGAAAGAGAAGAAAGAAAAAATGAGGACACATCGGCCGAAACGTTGTCCAGATAACAATGAAGATGAGTACAATAGTCCGAATAATCCATATAATAGTAATTATCAAGCCTCATCTCATTTCAGAGAAAAAAAGTTTTAAAAGTTTTAAAGCCAGGAGGAAAAGATAACCATTACAATATTGTTGTTACATAATTGTTAGTAACCTAACACTTATTTTTCAGTAGTGTAGAAACCAAAATGGCTGTTATAAGTTGCCTTGAAGGATTGAGTGACTCGGCTTGACCTCAGTCTGATCCTCCTTCTGTGGGATACTGTGATAATCGGTGGAGAAGACCCTCTTCCGGTTTAGATTAGAAAGAGAGTTTTTAGTTCAGTATCGGCCAAACCACGAAGGTGGTAAGTCGTGTTAAGCGCACGGCCGACTCAATCTGCGCAGGTTGTCTGGTGGGGGATTTCGGAATAAAATATAATCTAAAGCAAATCGAAGTCTTGTGTTATCATCTAAAAACTACCAATGACACAGGGCTTCTGATAAAGAGAAATCCCCAATGGAAGACCAGACACGAAGTCCCCAAGACGAAGTCCCCAAGACGAAGTCCAGACGCCAGAAGAAGAACGTAAGATACCAAAGATGAGCAGAAGAATAATAGAAGTAAAGAGAGTATACAACACATGTTATTATAGGATATCTATTTTCTTTAGTTTTCGTCAAGATCTTTTTTTAGTGACTCATTTATAGAAATCTTTCTAACATATATTTTTTTCTTGTTTGTTTTTTTTCATTTTTTGTCTCTTTTCTTTTTTGGTGAAGGGTTGAAAACTTTCTTTTTTTTTTTTTTTGTAAATAGATAAAAATAAACGTTTTGTACATTACCAGAGATTTGCCAAAAGAAAAGATATCACAAAATGGAACTCACCTGGAAAAAAAGATAAAAAAAGAACATTTAGAAATTTTTTAAAAAAATACACAAAAAACAAACATCTTTTCAGTTTTTTAAGTTATAAAGTACAAATAGAAAAACAAAAGAAAAGATACAAAATAATTTAATTCCTTCAAGATTAAGATATATATATATATATATATATATATATATATAGATAGATAGATAGATAGATAGATATTCAAAAAAATTTTTTTGATGAAACAAAGAAATCAGTGCTCAACCACAAATTTGTAGGAGCTTTATTTATTTATTTGTTGAATTTTTTAAATATAATTGTTTTCCATAAGCAACTACCCAGGTTTCAGGCTATTTTGCCATCATCAGGTTGCTAATAATTATTCTGGTGTTTATGTGAAGACATTTCTTGCTGTTATGTTTTTGGACCGCAAATATATAATATATATATATATATATATATATATATATTATTATTATTATTATTTATATTTTTTGCTTGAAGGCAAATACAAGCTATGGTTAGCAGAATGAGAACAGGATACCCCCATGGATTGAATAAAAGGTTAGGTTTAAAGTTCTGTGATGGCTCCTGATTACGACAAGAAGGTTCCCGAGTCCGAAAAGTTTCCTGAGTCTGACAAGAAAAACCTAAGGAAGAACGGAGGGCATATCGGCCAAAACGTTGTACAGATAACAATGAAAATGAGGACAATAGTCCGAATAACACAGATAATAGTAATCATCAAGCCTCATCTCAAACATTCAGAGAAATCGAAAAAATAATGTTATAAGAAAAGGATGAAGAAGAAAGTTATATTAATAATTATAATAACAAAAAGACAGTCTTGTTTGCTACAAAATCATTATAGAATAATAAAAGAAACAGCATGAAGTTCCATTAACATTGATAAATGTCAAATCTCTGAACAATTCAATACACACAACACAGTATGTCTGGCATTATTGTTAAATGAAGTAAATGTCAGTATTAAAAAAACAAGACATGACCCATATAGATATCAATGCGCAAACAAGCAATATAGCTCTATTATTAAAACCGATTAGTGGTTATCATCAAAGAGAATGGACTCAGTGAGCCAAGTAGAAATTCTTCATGAGGGTGGGGGTCTGGATTTGTACTAATGCTCATGAGAGAGGTGCGAGGTTATAATGGTTAAAATCGTAGGAAAAGAACTCGTCGACCAGAGATCAAATCCTAAACAAAGCTGATTTGCATTTCACATAGTGCTAATACCCTTGGGAAAGATATGAATCCATATATTCTCCCTCAAGCTATGGGTAAATAGTAGGGCAGACTGGGATCTTTAATCAGACAGACTCCCCTGCAAAATACATTATGGTGAACTCGCAGATGACATACATAAAAGTGGTTCAAAGACCATATTAAGACGATGCTAAAGAAATGGGCCATGACACCTTCAAGCCTTCTGCTTACTCACGCAGTTATAGATAACTAATTTGGAAAAAAAATGGACACTACGTCATCTTCTTTAGTAGACGGAAGGATGCCAACAATATAAATTATGTATATACCTGATTAATGGAGGCGTGTGGTGCAATGGTTACCATCATAGCTCTGATGAAAGTGAATTTATATATACTAGTAAATATATGCACCCTCCGGGTGCAAGTATTTAAGTTTTAATATAATAAAATATCATATTAAATTAGAAAGGCTAATGAAACTAAATAAGAATGCAGATAGAAAGATTTGTAACAGAGGGGGTATGATTGAAAAATAGAACAACTTTAAAACGAACTCTTCCATCATCTTCCATTACTCCCGTTTTTCATTGGTAAATTTTCCTAATTTAACTATTTAGTTAAAATTGGAAGTAAAGGATAAAGTAAAGATTAAATGGTTACCCATATCAATCGTTTTGGTACTGTGAAAATGCACAACGTTACATATGTCCACACATTCACTGACTTTTTAATTGAAAATTTTACCATTATCTCTCACCATTCTCTTAAAGATTTTAAGCGTGGAATTAATTCTCTTAAAAAAAAAAAATTAAAAAAAAGCAAAAGAAAATGATGTTCAATAGAAACGCCATTCTTCAAAAAAAAAAAAAATCTCCAAGATCAGTGTCGCAGGAGTTCTTTATTGAAGTGTCTATCGTCTCAGCCTGTTCAACATGTTCGAGATCAACCTCTCTTTGAAAAGCAGGGGGAGGTGGTGCGGGAACTTCAAGGAAATTCGGTAAGAGTAAATTAAGATGATGCAACATGTTCAATGGCATCTTCTTTTTTGGAGGAGGGGGGGGGGTCATCCCCCCCTCACACTACCCCCCAAAACTGATTTTTCAGACTTTCATCCTTCCTTATCGCAGACTGAATACGGCCCTCCCCCCATACACACCCGATTTTAAATTTGAAAAAAAAAAAAAAAAAAAAGAAAAAAAAATTCAAATAAAACGAAGATGAAAAATAATTTTGAAAAAAAAAGAAAAAAAAAAAAAAAGTCGAAAAAGAAATATATGTAAAGATAGGTAAGATAACAGATAATGTGTGTGTGTGTAGAGGGGGAGGGGCAAGGTGGGTGAGAATATTTCTCCAAAAATCCAATTTATTTTTCACTCTCCACCCCCAACCACCTTCCAATTCAATTTTTTTTCTTCATTCATTCATTCATTATATTTTTCGGAATATTTTTTTCTTTTTTTCGTTTAAGCTTAAATTAATATCATCAACATTATTGCTACTACTACTATTGCTGACATTAGTTGGTTGGTTGGATTTTACGACATGTCAACAGTTGTTGGGTTATTTTATGCTGAAGACGTTTTTGTTTTATTCATTATTAACAGGTACGCAAGTTTTTTTTAAATTCCATATTTTTGTAAAAAAATTTTTAAACTCTTTTTTTTTGCAACCCAAAGAGGACTGCTATTCTGGGTCAGGGTGGACTTGGAAGTAATGGAGAGGAAAAAGGAAAAAAAAGAGAAAAGAAAAAGAAAACAGAAAAGGAAAAACAGAAAAAAAGAATAGAAAAGAAGAAAAGGAAAGAAAAAACAGAACAGGAAAGAAAAACAGAAAGGGAAAGAAAAACAGAAAGGGAAAGAAAAACTGAAGAAATGGAAGAAAAAACAGAAAAGGAAAGAAATGAAAAAAAAAAAGAAAAAGAAAACAGAAAAGAAAAATAGAAAAGTAAAGAAATACAGAAAAAGGGAAGAAAAAAGAAAAAACAGAAAAAAGAAAAGAAAAAACAGAAAAAAGAAAAGAAAAACAGAAAAAGGAAAGAAAAAAACAGAAAAGTGAAAAGAAGAAAAGAAAAAACAGAAAAGAAAAAAGAAGAAAAATAGAATAGAAAAGAAAGGAAAAAAAAACAACAACAGAAAAGCAAAAAAGAAATACAGAAATATAGAAAAAAAGAAAAAAAAAAGAAAGATTATTCAGCATCCTCATCTTTGTCATCCCTGGAATTCCCAGTTAACCATTTTCCCATCTCGGCACAACTCTTCCCAGAATGCAATGCCACTAATTAAAATTTTCACCTTCAAAGGCAAAATGATTAGCCATTTAATTAATATTACCCAAGCAGCAGGTACCCAATAATTTGTTTGGGCATCATAACCAGTGCCTTTTGGGTGGTATGTAACCGCCCCCCCCTCTTATCAGGAAGAAGCAGCAGAACGGAATACCATTCATCTTTTGACAGAAATGAACACCCCTCACCTCCATCATTGTTGAAGCCCATTTGATTTTTCAAGATTTTATATTCTTCAAATTTTCATTTTTTTTCTCCCCCTCTTGGAAATGTTATCTCATATTCCAGATATTAAATTTTCAAAGAATCCTTAACAAGGATACAAGAAAAAAAAAAGGTGCAAAGAAGGAAAATTATTATAAAACACCCATGGAATTTCTATAGATCCTGCTAGTTTGAAAAAAAAATTACATATAACATGCAGTTTTATATACACACACACCATATATATATATATATATATATATATATATATATATATATATAAATATATATAAAATCAATAGTCATGGTATTATGGATGATTTGGATTCATAACTTAAAGTTTCATGGTTATGCAATCCTCAGATGAGTCAAATGGTTGAGATCTTAAAAACCAGACTGGTTTTTAAGATCTCAACCATTTCTCTCATCTGAGGATTGCATAACCATGAAACTTTGTTATGAGTTCAAATCATCCATAATATTACAATTGATTATAAACTGCTCTGCTTTATTAACATTGAGCACTTTTTCATGCCAATACTTTTCTCATTTATTCTCTATTCATTATATATATATATATTATATATATATATATATATATATAAAAAATGGACTCTCCTGTCGATTTTCGACGTATGAGGGTTCATACACACAATGAACACCCACACAGGGATTTGTTTATAGTGGTGAAGGCTTGTGTTGGACCATCCACACTTTTTGGCACAGTCGATAGGAAAGAATTGATGCATCAAGGGTTGCCACAAACCCAATCAACGACCGACCTCAGGAATTTTGAATTCAGAGTTATCCCACTCCTAGACTGGTTACCTACCCAAGGCTGAAGAGCCCAGTCTGCCCTACTATTTAACCCATAGTTGGAGGGAGAATATATGGATTCATACCTTTCCCAAGGGTATTAGCGCTATGTGAAATGCCAACAGCTTCGTCTAGTAATTGAACTCGAATCGACGAGTCCATTTTCCACGACTCTAACCACTAGCCCACGCACCTCCATATATATATATATATATGTATGTATGTATGTGTGTGTGTATTTGGGCAGCATTGTTTAATAATTCTATTAACAATCTTTTTGAGCTTTCTAGCCAACTTTTTTACATTTGGCTGGAATCCGTAGATTAGTCCACCGAGGTTCGTGTCCCAAGTACTTTTGGCACTTCGATATGATGTGGTTATGTTCTTCCTCACCCCTTAATATACTAACTTGAAAAAACTGGAATATAACCACATGACCCCTGATGATGGCACTTCGAAGTGCCGAAAGTACTTGGGATACAGACTTCGGTGGACTAATTTATGGATTCCATCCAAATGTAGAAAAGTTGGACAGAAAGCTCGAAAAAATTGTCAATAAAATTGTTAAACAGGTGACATGCCTTTTGTTTAATTCTATATATATATATATATATGAGAGTGAGTAAATAAACATTGAGTTTATTTGATATGGCTTTTAGCCGATAATCCCCTAAAGATAATCCCAAAAATTTGAGCTTCCAATTACAAAAATTGACATTTTCTCGATTTGTTTAGCCTTACATTTGAACATATATGCCCGCCTAAAATTCATTAATTATTAAGTAATTAATTTTCAAAATTAGGTATGACTTCAATTAAGCACATATACTCCAAATATATATATATATATATATATATATATATATATATATATGGGTAATTTCATGTCAAATCATCAGGCCATGTCACCCAC
>CM042175.1:664090-704090 GCA_023376005.1 Doryteuthis pealeii
GGTGGGTCATTTAATGCCGACAAGGTTTTGAAATAAATTCATTCTTAATGGATATGTAAATATGTAGCTCTCCCCTTAAAATATTTTTAACGCATTTCAGGCAAATTTTCGGGAAAAACGCCTTCAGTGCGGGTTGTTTTTTTTTTTTCAACAGGCACCGCTTTAGCTAGGGGACTTCATTCATAGGGGGTTGTTTTTCGGCTATCACCGCTTAGCGTTTTTTAAAGGCAAACCGGGACGCAATTCTGCGAAAGCCCATTAAATTCATTCTTAATGGATACACATTTTTGTTAAAACACATTTTTCTATTTAACCCATAGATGGGACCCTAACAGGTACTACCAACTTCCGTCAGGAGATTATAAGTTTTGTCCGTTCCCGGCCCGCGTTTTCAGTACCCACATGCCGTCAGGGACATCCTCGACCCAACCATCCGCCCCCCAGTAAGTCACCAGTCCATCCCCCCATCCCCCCCCCATAATTGTGACACGAGTTTCGATTACCCCCCGCCCCCCAAAAAAAATCGAGTTTGAAGAAAAATTGAGAATGAATAAAACAAAACGTCTTCGGCATAAAATAACCCATCAAGGGTTGACATGCCATTATTTCCAACCACATATGTATATATTTATATATTGGTTACTGACAGTTTCTCGCATAGGCGATTTTCAAATCAAGTTTAGTTTTTAAATTGCATAGGCTAGAAACTATTATTATTTGGATTATTCGGACTATTGTCCTCATTTTTATTGTTATCTGTACAACGTTTCAGCCGATGTGCCCTCCGGCCTTCTTCAAGTATTTCTTTTCGAACCTTCCTGTCGTAATCGGGAGTCATCTCGAAATTTTGAACCCAACCCTTTATTCAATCCACGGGGGTACCCTGTTCTCATTCTGTTAACCATAGCTGGGGTACCGGTGTTAAGCTGTGTTAATTATTCTTATTCTATGTTATTGCTGCCCCTAACAAGGATTGAATCTGCAGCCTAGAGATAACTGTCACTTGAACTGTCTTAACCCAACGCCTTTATCTACTATAGTAGGTGTTCAATTGGAAAATTTAGTCTGAATTTTGGGAATAAAGATAAGGACAATAGTCCGAATAATCCAAACAATACAAATTATCAAGCCTTATCTAAAAAATTCAGAGAAATAGTGTAGAGAACAATAAAGATGAGGACAATAGTCCGAATCATCCAAAAATACAATTATCAAGCCTCATCTAAAAAAAAAAAAAATCAGAAAAAAATAAGCGAAAAACTGTTAGTAACAAGAGCTGTAGAATTTACGTATGTAAAAAAATAAAAATAAAATTAAAAAACGTTGTGGCTACAAATCTATTGTAAGGGCCTCGGTGCAAAGCATCACGGGAAGAGAGTGAAACTCATAGAAGCCCCAGAAAAAAATAGGGCTTTTATTTACTCAAAAGTTCAGAGAAATAGTGTAGATAACAATAAAGATGAGGACAATAGTCTGAATAATCCAAATAATACAAATTATCAAACCTCATTTAAAAAATTCAGAGAAATAGTGTAGAGAACAATAAAGATGAGGACAATAGTCTGAATAATCCAAATAATTCTAATTATCAAGCCTCATATAAAAAATTCAGAGAAATAGTGTAGATAACAATAAAGATGAGGACAATAGTCCGAATCATCCAAATAATACTAATTATCAAGCCTCATCTCAAAAATTCAGAGAAATAGTGTAGATAATAAAGACGAGGATAATAGTCCGAATAATCCTAATAATACTAATTATCAAGGCGCATCTAAAAATATCAGATGAATACTGTAGAGAACAATAAAGATGAGGACAATAGTCCGAATCATCAAACCTCATCTAAAAAAATCAGAAAAATAGGCGAAAACTGTTAGTAACCAAGAGCTGTAGAATTTACGTATGTATAAAAAATTTTAAAAAATTGAATTAAAAAACGTTGCGGCTACAAATCTATTGTAAGGGCCTCGGTGCAAAGCATCACGGGAAGAGAGTGAAACTCATAGAAGCCCTAGAAAAAAAAAACAGGGCTTTTATTTACTCCATTCTTGAACAGAATAGAATAGAAAGATTCTGGTTTGTATTTGTATAGAAAAGACAAGAGAGTCAAGATTGGGAGCTCTTCACTGTTGGGAGGTAAGAAGTGATGGTAATAATAAACAAGATGGAAGACGCAAAACTGAAATTTGCATGACTGTTTAATTGGATTAGCCTCTAGTCTTGCCATTGCCGGAGAAGATGGAGCTACATTAGTTCGAGTTGAATACATTTTTTGATTTTGTTTTTAGTCAAACACCAATACGAGCAATCATTCAACGCGTATTTCATGCCTACGAGACACGCAGTTATAAACTCTTACACCGAACAATGGCGCCTTTGTTTAGATCTTATTTATTTATTTAGACTAAACTGATTCTTCAGGGGCTTAGATGCAATGCATTGTAATTAATTAATTTATAATTTATTCACCCTCAGCAATAATGAAACAATTCGAAAAGTTGAATTTTTCATTCGTGATGGTAATAAAACGTTTTATTTGTGATAAATAGAACGAATAAAAAAATATCTCTTCAAGATTAAGTTTTGGTAAGTGCACCAAATTTATATCGAAAAAAAAAAAAAAAAAGAAAGAAAGAAAAAAAGAAGTGATTTTTGGTGCTTTCATTCGATGAGACTTTTATATCTTCCAGAAATTTGTTAGTTTTTAAAGAAATATTAAGTTTTTGTTAAGTCGGGGTTCAGTTTACAACATAAATATTATGTTAAAGTGAACCCTCATTTTCTGTTTGTCTTAAGGTGAGGATTTAAAATCAAATTTTCTTTTTCAGTGGTAATTCATTTTTATGTATTTTCCATTTTTCTTTTTTTTTTTTCATATTGTTTTGAAAATAAATAAGTTTTATTATTAGCTCAGTTGGTAGAGTAACTGGTCAGGAATCGCAAGGTTCCTGGTTCAATACTGGTCCCCGCCAACTCAGCAAATGTGTATTTGGTAATCTGATCTGTGCATTAAAGTGGGGAGCTAACGGCAGGTGTGGCTCTCCAGCTCAGCAAAAACAATCTTCCTAGTCTAGCGCTAGCGAAAAGTGGATAGACTCCCTCGCTGTTCGGCTGATACTGACAAGAGACCATTCGCCAAATGTGGAGCGCCACACACCTAGAGCTCCCCACTTCGCTCCCCAATCTGTGCTACTCATGCGCTGAGTTTTGCGGGGATCGGTATCGAACCAGGAACCTTGCGATTCCTAGGCTGTTGCTCTAACGACTGAGCTAAACAATAACTATTTAACTGTCTTAGAATTAATCTGGCACATGGCCATTTATTTACGGGCGACCCTGTATTTACAAAACTTAGTCTGGCACATGGTCATTTATTTATGGGTGCAATTACGCTGAGTTGGCGAGGGCCGGTTCAATAATGGCCCTCGCCAACTCAGCATATTAGTAGCACAGGGATCTGTGAAGTAAAGTGAGGAGCTGATGGTAGGTGTGGCACTTCGTCTCAGACGATAAAAAAACAACCCCCTTGGTCTAGTGCTATTGATAAGGGGATAGACTCCCTCGCTGTCTGGCTGATACCGACTTTAGCCCACCCCAACGACTTTACTTACTGTATTCAAAAAGCTGAGTCTGGCTCATGGCCACTTATTTATGGGCGCTGGTTCACTGTGGATTTCACCGTTTTTGTGTAGCTTAGAACCTATCTGCATGCGGGACAGTGAGGTATCGCCCATAAATGAATGACCATGTGCCAGACTAAGACTTACTGCAATCTTTTCTAATTTTCTACTGTGGGCCTTTTTCCCCTACACTGACACATTTGTTTTATTCACGTTGGAAAGCGGAGAGGGGGTAGGTTAACAATTTCCATCAATTCTGCAGACTCCTTAAGTAAACGATGAGGGAAAGGGGATCTTTTTCTACTTTTAACTTCTCTACGATTAATGACACTCACCTTTCGTTCGTGTCCCCCCCTCTACCCCCCACCCCCAGGACACTTTCTTACTTATCCACCCCCTCACCCCCCGACTTTCCTCTGCTTTCATGTGAAGACATACCAAAGTTAGTATCATTCATTTCGGTTTTTCCTTTGGCTTTCGAACTTTGCATCTTTTTTTTCTTTCTTCCATTTTGGGCCTTGAGATGCAACCTGTGGCCTCAAAGACAACGCCCGAACCATCTATCAGCCGCTCCACACACACTGCCGACCCCCCATACACCAGTTAGAAAGGGAGAAGAAGTAGAGATGTAGGGTAATTTGTTTTCGTTGAGTGATATACCGACCTTCATGGGTCATTTAATCCCAAAGCTATCCTTGTAGAAGAACAGTAGTATTTTGGTTTCTTTGTTTAATGACATCTCAACATACATGGGTCATTTAATCCCAAAGCAATCCTTGTAGAAGAATAGTAGTATTTTGGTTTCTTTGTTAATGACATCTCAACATACGTGGGTCATTTAATCCCAAAGCCATCCTTGTAGAAGAACAGTAGTATTTTGGTTTCTTTGTTTAATGACATCTCAACATACATGGGTCATTTAATCCCAAAGCCATCCTTGTAGAAGAATAGTAGTAGTTTTGGTTTGGTTTCTTTGTTTAATCACATATCAATTTAATCCTTACCTATTCAACGCAAATAACATAAAAAATTGTTTGAAAAGGTTAGCATAGATACCATTTTGTCCTTCTTGCGAAAAATAAAAATATATAAAAAATTATGATATATATATATATATATATATATACGTTTTAAAAACGAATGGTTTAAAATACTCCAGAAAATAAATCCAGAAGTAAATATATTTGTTTGCTTCGTGGATTGGCAAGTAACTGTGATATATATATATATATATATATATATATATATGAAGTGGTCAAACGATGTGTTTGAAATGGCGATCGCCATTTCAAACACATCGTTTGTCCACTTCATACTGTCGTGCCATAAGTCACCCAAAAAGTGCGATGTACACACCAGTTTAAAATAAACGAGAAATTCTGGGGAAGCCAGCTAGTGTAATGGTTAGAATGTCCGCCTGTCAGTCTGACAGGTAGGGTTCGAATCACGCACAAAGCACTGCCCTGTCTATAACTCTGCTGATGAGGCCTAATAGGCTGAAATATACATACAGAGATCGACTTTTTCTTGGTTTGTTTACGCTTTACATTTAAACCGATATGCACTCCTAATTCATTTAATTATAATTAATCAATTAACAAATTAGGTATGACTTTAATTAAGCACATAATCTCCCCCCCCAAAAAAAAAAGATATATATGTGGAGAAAGGTAGACAAACACGGGATGTTATGGAAACTGGATGTTTATTGTCGACGATGCAACGTTTCGGTCTCTTATTAGACCATCTTCAGGACTTGGATACAGTACTCGCTTCAATGATGAACATTCTCAAAATGCTGAAACAGAAGGTCGCCAGTAGGGAGAGGGTTGGTTGGGGGTGGTTAGTGGATTTTTTCTATTTTCTAGACCAACACCTGTGGTACCACCATCCACCATTCTGACACTCCCCATCTAGTGAGAAGAAAATCCACTAACCACCCCTCTCCCTACTGGCGACCTTCTGTTTCAGCATTTTGAGAATGTCCATCATTGAAGCGAGTACTGTATCCAGGTCCTGAAGATGGTCTAATAAGAAACCGAAACGTTGCATCGTCGACAATAAACATCCAGTTTCCATAACATCCCGGGTGTGTCTACCTCTCTCCACATACTGTCGGATTAACCTCCTCACATCCCCCCACACACACATATTATAATATATATATATATAGGTATATGTAAAAACAAAATTTCTTTTGCGATGAAACAAAGAAAATACAGTGCTCAATCACAGTTTGTAAGAGCTAATATTTATTAAATAAATATATATATATATATATATATATATATATATATATATATATATGGTATATATTGTATATTTAATGAGCGAGATAGATATCTATTGTAACTGTGAGTTCAACTAGTACGTGAAACTATCAAGTATTTCAGTGCTAACTTGATATCTTTTCACACCAGTTGAACTGAACCGGCATAATAGATTCTCCATTAAATAACTGTAAGCAATTCCTAAACATCTAAGAAAAAGGAATGTATACATTGACAACATGCGTTCGGTCTGTCTTAATCTCTGAGGGCGAAATGATTTCAAAGGGAGATAAGTCGGCAATGACTTAAGACTACCAAAATCCAACCTTACTTATGCTAACTGGCACGGCTATGTTATTACAGGAAGCTTATATGAAATACCAGCCAGTGTTTCTGAATTTGATCCAAAACATTGTGATTAGAGAAGAGCAACACACGAACCCTACCCACTTGCCTCCCCCCATGCCTCACTCCTTTCTCCCCACTGTCCTCCCCCACGCTCCCCCTTCAGAAGGGCTGGTGTCCTTTTGTTAAATCCATGACCCAACCTCTGCACTGAAATTGTACTCGCCTTACCAGCACGCAAACCATGTTATGCTCAATTGGTAACAAAGGCAGCTCTTTTCCCAGCATGCCTTTCAACTTCCTGTGCCATTAAAAAAAAGAATGTGCACTCCAGCTTAGAGTTCTTTTGTGGTGAGAGATGATGGGAAGTTGAGAAAGATGATGAAGAAGAAGAAGTGCCTGTAGGTCACCCCCAAGGTCCATTGAGGAAAACGGAACTTTTTTCTTTTTTTTTTTTAGCTTTTATTAGAATGATTAAGGGTTAAAAAATGGACATGGTATTTGTTTGTAGTGGGAAGGAAAAAAGAATGGTAGAAAAACGGATGCAAATAGAAATTAATGTTTCATTCATTGTTCGTTTTTGTCTTGGTAAATACAGCTTCAGTTTCAATACTTTTTCAACACAGCTCGTATTTTGAAGAAAATTAACGTTTCATTCATTGTTCATTTCTGTCTTGGTAAATACAGCTCCAGTCTCGATACTTTTTTAAAACATAGCCCGTATTTTGAAGAAAATGAACGTTTCATTCATTGTTCATTTCTGTCTTGGTAAATACAGCTTCAGTCTCGGTACTTTTTCAACACAGCTCGTATTTTGAAGAAAATTAACGTTTCATTCATTGTTCATTTCTGTCTTGGTAAATACAGCTTCATTCTCGATACTTTTTTAAAACACAGCTCGTATTTTGAAGAAAATTAACGTTTCATACATTGTTCATTTCTGCCTTGGTAAATACAGCTTCAGTTTCAATACTTTTTCAACACAGCTCGTATTTTGAAGAAATGAATGTCTCTGTTCTCTCTCCTTCATGGTGTTGCGCCAGGGTGACTTCAGAAATGAATGGTCCGCTACGGAGAGCCTGTTTTTACTGCATACATAAGTATTTAGTAAGTGAGTCATTAGATATTACTTGTATTGCTCTTGTACAGAACCCCCTCTCTCTCTCCCCCTCTCTCTCTCTCTAGGTCTCTTTTCTCTCACTATTCTCCCTACATTCTCTCTCTCTCTCTCTCTCTGCTTCATGGTGTTGTGCCAGGGTGACTTCAAACATGAATAATCCGTTACGGAGAGCCTGTTTCTTACTTTATATGTAAATATTTAGTTTGTGAGTCGTTAGATATTACTTGTATTGCTCTCTCTCTCTCTCTCTCTCTCTCTCTCTCTCTCTCTCTCTCTCTCTCTCTCCTTCATGGTGTTGCGCCAGGGTGACTTCAAACATGAATAATCCGCTATGGAGAGCCTCTTACTCTCTATATATAAATATTTAGCTTTTGAGTCATTAGATATTACTTGTACTGCCCCTCTGTCTCTCCTTCTAGATCTCTGTCTGTCTCTCTGTCTCTCTCCGTCTCTCCTTCTAAATCTCTCTCTCTCTCTCTCTCAAGTTGTTTTAGTAACTTAATAAGCAATGAGAAGAGTACTTGACGTTCAATGGATTAGTTTGCCATCGACTCAGCATGAATAAACAGAATATGAACCAATATTTTTTATTGATTTGTTAAAACCCAGTGATGAGTTAAATTTAATTCGATGAGAACCTAATAGATCTTCCACTTTATTGGAATCTGATTTACAAATACGAAAAGAACAGATCGATAATCAATTCTTTGGCATTATCGATTCTTCATTTCGGGCGAATATTAACGTTAGTTACTGAATAAAAAAAAAAAGTTTTTTGTTTGTTTATCTTAACGACTATGGAGTCGAGAGGTCGACTTCAGAAGTGAAATTATAGCCATGCTATTGTTTAATGTTTGCTTGGTTGGCACCTTTCCGACCACTAAGGACAATGGCGTAGTGTCCAAAAAAAAAAAAATTATCTGAGGAAATGGCTGAGTGATAGTCTTTGGTACGCTGAAAGTTGTTTTCTCTTTTTTTTTTCTGGCTCTTTTTGCTGTGTAGGCTACTCTCCTCTCCGCCTTACTCCTAATCGTGCCTTAAGGCGCCAGGCCATCTCGGCTTTCAACATCTACCTTTCCACGTGTTTGTGTCAATGTGGCATATCCTCATGTCTCTCCTGCTATTGTCTTTTTAACGTTAGTTACTGAATAAAAAAAATCTTAACGACTATGGAGTCGAGAGGTCGTCTTTAGAAGCGAAATTCTGTTGGTTGTTAGCCCCTAAGTCCACTAAGGACGATGGCGTAGTGTCCCAAAAATTATCTGCACAAATGGCTGAGTGATAGTCTTTGGTACGCTGAAAGTTGTTTTCTCTTCTTTTTTTCTGGCTCTTTTTTGCTGTGTAGGCTACTCTCCTCTCCGCCTTACTCCTCATCGTGCCTTAAGGCGCCAGGTCATCTCGACTTTCTGCATTTACCTTTCCACGTGTTTGTGTCAATAGGTATATCCTCAATTTCAATAAACAGTACCAATCAGAAATAAATAATAAAAGTAGTGGGTATTGAAGAGGGGGTTCCAAACAATGTTTCCCCCCCCCCCCTGTCAGAAAGAATTCGGTGATTCTCTCCAATAACATTACTGCGCCCTGGACGCACATGTTTGCTTTGAATGAGTCTCCGGGAAAATGTGAGGGTCCCAAATAAATCTATCGAACTCCTTGAGTTAGCTTGAAATGGTGAAAAACCGCTTTTTGAGTTATTGCGTTCTGGGACTCACATATTTGCTTTGAATGAGTCCCCGGGAAAATGTATGGGTCCCAAATAAATAAATAAAGCCATCGAACTCCTACCTTGTAACCTATCCTGTTAATTAATTTGTAAGAAACTTTGAAATGTATTTACAGTTAGCTGGGACGCAGGGGTATGACTTCATTGCGTGCCCTTTAAATTTTTGTGCGTCAGGGACGCAGGACGCGTACCTATCAGCGTCTCTGATAATCCAAATATTACAAATGTAAATTTTAGTTGATTTAATTTCGATAAACGGTTCTAATCAAAAATAAATAATAAAAGTAGTGGGTATGAGGGAGGGGGTTCCAAACTGTTTTTTTTTTTGTTGTTGTTGTTTGTTTTATGAAACCAATGTCAGACGTCACCATGGACCAAAGGCCGACTGATTGGAAGCCGAACCTCTTCGACTGGGAAGCCAGTGCCACAGAATAGCGGTAGCGTAGGGTTGAGGGGGCAAAATGAGACACCTCTATATCTTCGCACTGGATGACTCTAGGGTTATGAAACCAATGTCAGACGTCACCATGGACCAAAGGCCGACTGATTGGGAGCCGAACGTCTCGACTGGGAAGCCAGTGCCACGGAATAGCGGTAGCGTAGGGTTGAGGGGGCAAAATGAGACACCTCTATATCTTCGCACTGGATGACTCTAGGTTATGAAACCAATGTCAGACGTCACCATGGACCAAAGGCCGGCTGAATTGGTTATACACCTCTATATCTTCGCACTGGATGACTCTAGGGTTATGAAACCAAAGTCAGACGTCACATGGACCAAAGGCCGACTGAATTGGAGCCGAACCTCTCCGACTGGGAAGCCAGTGCCACGGAATAGCGGTAGCGTAGGGTTGAGGGGGCAAAATGAGACACCTCTATATCTTCGCACTGGATGACTCTAGGGTTATGAAACCAATGTCAGACGTCACCATGGACCAAAGGCCGGCTGATTGGGTGCCGACCCTCCCCGATTGGGAAGCCAGTGTCACGGAATAGAGGTAGCGTAGGGTTGAGGGAACTAAAAGTAGAAGGTATGTTTCTTTTTTCTTTTTTTTTTCCTGTCAGAAAGAATTTGGTGATTCTCTCCAAGAACTCCAAGAAGACAACAAACACATATTCTGTCTGGATGTCACAAGAGTGTATAAACAATCAGTCCAAGCCAGACGTTTTGCTATGTCTGCAAAGATTACACGAAGAAAAATGTCTAGAAAAACATAAGCAAAACACATGAGTAAATACTTTACAAAGTTTGGCATTCTGTCAGGCATAGACGAGTTAGCATGGAACACAGCCAGATGGTGGCACGATAAAGCAGTGTATAATATGTACAGAAATAACCTACTCAAGTTTCACCATAAGGATCTTCAGGGTTAAATCCACTGAAGTAATCAAGATACTGATTAATTAACAGTTAATTGCAGGAGTTAATGCAATTATAATATGAACTGTCGTATGTACAACATGAACTCCCGCAATTAAATGTAATTATATATCTTGATTAATTCAGTGGATTTAACCCTGAAGATCCTTATGGTGAAACTCGAGTAGGTTATTTCTGTACATATCATACCGCTCTACTTACGAATTGAGCACTTTATATTTGTTATAACACTGACTTATCCAAGTAACCCTTATACCAACCAAACATTGAGACCAATCCAATATTTTTACCGGTAAGTCATTCCCTTTACACACACACACGTATATATATATATATATATATATATATTCATCGACAAGTAAATGTAATTATTTTACCCACCCTTTAAAATATCTTTATTTTTTTGTATTTTCATTTCATTTTAATTCAAAACAACTGTCACGAATTTTTAAATGAAATATTGCTTTCATATCGCATTAACTTTTGGGGAAAACGCCTTCAAACAGCTAGGGAGTTTATAAGTAGCGCAGGTCGGTTTTTCAACAGACACCGCTTGGCGTTTTTGTTATTGTTTTTTTGTTTTTTTTTGTTTTTTTTTAGGGCAGGAGGCCAGGACGCATTTATGCGATAATAGCCAAGAAAGCCTCAAGGAAAACTCCATTTGCAGAAGAATCAAAATCAAAAGATTTCCGTAACAATTAAAATAATGGTTGGATTGTCCGAGGAAGTGGATCGAACGAATGTTTTCCGAATGTACGATAAGGAATCCCAGTAGAAATCGTATCAGACAATAAACGAGCCGAAGTCCCCAGAGGTTTTTGAAATTTCTATGCGAGTAACTTATACCATTGGTAATAAAGAGGAACAAGAATGCAGATATGGTGCGGCCATTTTCAATCGCGCTCTGTGCCGGGAACGACAGAAGACAATTCCACAGGGAGTTGGGCAAATTTGAAAATCATCTATATAATTCCCAGATCGACTGATCAATCGTGCCTTTCCCACAACCACTCTCCCATTATTATTATTATTATTATTATTATTATTATTATTATTATTATCATCAGGTTTTCACTCCTTTCGTAGCTGGTAGTTCACTGGAGGCTGAGTGACAGCTAGTCTCCCCAGATCTCCAAATGAACCCAATTACTCTGTTCACCTTGTATTGTTACTTAGTAAACTTTTTTCTCTATCTTTTATACTTGTGTTCTTTACTATCACTAGCAAATATATGCACCCTCCGGGTGCAAGTATTTAAGTTTTAATGTAATAAAATATCGTATTAAATTAGAAAGTCTAATAAGAAGGCAGATAAAAAGATTTGAAACAGAGTGGGGGTATAATAGAAAAATAGAAATGAAACTTCCTCTTCCATCTCTCCCGTCTTTCATTGCTGAATTTTACTTATTTAACTATCTAGTTAAATTAGGAAATAAAGAATAAAATGACAGTTATTTTTTCTTGTTAATGGATTTTATTTAAGATTCATTGGAGAGATTTTTGCTTATATTCATTAAAATAAAACCAAACAGTTAGAAATCAATAATACTAAGCACATATTTAATAAAATCACATTTTTAATATCAATATGCAAATTAGCCTTCCCGTTCACACTGTAAACCGCTATTTTTTGTATATATAAATACAATAGCATGTTATTAGTATATAGATATGGACAACACTAATAAAAAGGTGAAGCAATTTTATTAATAATTGAGGTTTAAATATAAATAAAATCATGGAGAATGTGATGTTAATTGTGACTCGATTAGTAATATAGTTTCGGTTACAGACAGAAAAACACACAATCTCCATTATAATAAGATATACAGATACTCGAGATACAGTAAAAAAAATATTTCAGGAAAATGAAAAATGAATAAATAAATCCTAAAGAAAACTGTCAAAAAGAAGGAAACTGATTTTTTCATGTTCATGGGGAAGAGGTTTAACCCCGACTTCATGCAACACTTGAGTCGAAATGAAGTTCAATTTTCATTTCCTTTCAACTTTTTCGCATTTTCTTTTTCTGCCCATTTAAACTCGTTTTCTTTCAAGGTCTCAATAGAGTAGGGGTTGGGCCACCCGTTCGCGTATAGGGGGGCTGGGGGAAAAATGAGGGACCCGGCACTCAATATTTTCAATGCCATACGAGATGCTCTACAACAACCCATTTTCATTAACTTTGGGCTCACTCCAGCGTGGCTCCTAAACCCAAGGGGGCGGGCGGGGGGAATAGTTGGAGGAGGTGGGGTAGACTCCGCATTGATGTGCAGAATTACTTTGCTTGTATCTCCCTTGAAAGGGGGGGCACCTATTTTTCTACCGCTCCCTGTACCATAAAATAATACTCAAAACTGATAAGGGTGAATGATTTAGGTAAAAAAAAAAAAAAATAATAATAATCTGATTTTCTCTGATAAAATCTGCATTGATTTTTTTTCTAGATCTATCTATTAATATTTTGGGGGAAGGTACAAAAGTATATTGAAGCAGTCACGGATGACTGCATATATATATATATATATATATATATATATATATACTTTGGTGCGGTACCAAGTTTCTTGTACAAGGTGATTCTAGGTGGGTCCTAATTCTCTACCAGTAGTTTGTTGTAGAGTTCAGGTTCCGTGTGAGAGCTCAATGTTTAATTATTGTAAACAGAGCAAAGTTATTTGGAAATAAAAGGCCTTAAATACCATGGGTATCGTGGTTATGGACCATTTCCACTCGCGAGTATGCCCACGAGCTTCTTCAGACCACTGATATCTTTTATTTAGACAGGCACATGGCTAAACTCATTTTATATTCATACATTTCCCCTCCCTCATTCAGGGGTAGTCATATTGCATTCTTTCTTTTCAAGTGTCTTTTTTATTGGTGGAAATTCTTTTTTTTTTTTTTTTTTTTCTTCATCCTTTGCCTGGTTGGCGGTGTTTTTTTTTTGTTTTGTCCATAACCACGATACCCATGGTATTTAAGGCCTTTTATTCCCATATATATATATATATATATATATATATATATATATATGGTGGACTCTCCTATCGTGAACGATAGATGGTCAAGCAATGAGTGATTTGTTTCCTCCCATGTTGTGCATGCTATCAAGAAGACATTTTGTGTTTCCTCGAGTGTGATAGCAGCCCAGCCTTTCTGCAAGCTATGAAGCCGCACTGACAGATGGAATTTTCTAAAGCAGGAGTCAGATGTTTTTGTTTTAAAGTTAGACCGAGCTGATCTTCAAACCTCTTTAATCTAGTGAAACATGTCTTACGCCATTCTTTCCGATTTGATACTAGCTTTTCCCAAACACTCAGGTTAATATGGAGACATTTCAAATATATATATATATATATATATATATATATACTAGCAAATATATGCACCCTTCGGGCGCAAGTATTTAGGTTTTGATGTAATAAAATATTGTATCAAATTAGAAACTATTTAGAAAATGATAAACTGAGGGGGGTATACTCGAAAAATAGAACAGCTTTAAATTTAACTCTTCCATCATTTTCTTTCACTCCCGTCTTTCATTTTTCCTCATTTATCTATTTAGTTAGATTATGAAGTATTTAATAAAATTAAAGTTCTTTCGTCTTGTTTATGGATTTCTTTTACGATTTATGCCCGAGATTTTTGCTCAGATTGGTTAAGAGAAAACCAAACAATTAGAAATCAATAATACTAAGCATATATTTATTAAAATCAAATTCTTAATATCAATATGCAAATTAGCCTTCTCATTCACACTGTAAACCGCTATTTTGTTGAATATATAAATATACTTGCATGTTATTAGTATGTAGTTTAATCGAACAGTATTTATAAGGTATAACAATTTTATAAATAATTGGGGTTTAAATAAAAATAAATTTGTGGTGAATGTGACGTAAATAACTAAGGGAATTGTGACTTGAGTAGTGATTTAGTTTCGGTTACAGGCAGACAAACACACAATCTCCATTATAATAAGAAGATGTATATTCTCCCTCCAGCTATGGGTTAAATAGTAGGACAGACTGGGCCCTTCAGCCTTGGGTAAGTAACCAGTCTAGGAGAGGGATAACTCTAAATTCAAAATTCCTGAGGTCGGTCGTTGATTGCGTTTGTGGCAACCCTTGATGCACCAATTCTTTCCTATCGACTGTGCCAAAAAGTGTGGATGGTCCAACACAAGCCTTCACCACTATAAACAAATCACTGTGTGGGTGTTCATTGTGTGTATGAACCCTCATACGTCGAAAATCGACGAGAGAGTCCATGATATATACGTCATCCACAGACACGTATTTCGACGTGTATGTCTCATCACTGCGGCTCGACTTTTATAACAGCTTTTATAAAGACCATTTTTGCCCGAGGAATCTAAAATGCTATCAAAAAAGTCTCAACGTCAACCAATTTTAAGTTATTATAAGGGGTAACATGGCCTGGATTATTTGACATTGGAATTACCCTATATGGTATTTTAGTTAGAAGTTAGAAGAGATGGAAAAAAGTTTACTGTGATTTTTTTTACATCGTTCCTTCTACTCTGCATAATGTTTGTGATATAGGGGGAAAAATAAAGTTAGACAATCCCCAAAATTGAGCTTCCAATTTGAAATATTCGCCGAGTTATGTCGATTTTAAACTCGAAAAATTTGAGGAGGGAGGCGAGAAAAATGGTGACATTTTGTAATCTATTTTTGTCTGTAAAATGAGTTCTAGAGCTTCCCTACTCCTAAAATTTGGTTTATAAGACCATTTTTGCCTGGGGGATCCAAAAATGCTATCAAAAAAGTCTCAACATCAACCAATTTTAAGTTATTATAAGGGGTAACGTCCTGGGTTATTTGACATTGGAATTACCCTATATGGTATTTTAGTTAGAAGTTAGAAGAGCCGGAAAAAAAGTTTACTTTACTTTTTTTTTTTAGACAGTTGGTTTCAAGACACCTAACAGGGGAGTTGGGTTTCAATGTCACTGCATTGCTACCATCTTTAACCACATCAATATGATATCTGATAATGGAAATTTGACACACGCTAGTTTGTCTTTTTGTTTTTAAAGTTAAATTTTATGGAATTCTTATTTTTAGTCGATACGAAAATTGAACAAATGTTAAATTAAATTTAAATTCAAATTAAATTTAGCTGCTGCTCCTGTTGAGTTGAGTTGACAACCTTCCGTCTATGAGAGACGATGGAGTAGTGTCCGATTTTTTTTTTCGGAACTACGTAGCCTTGATGGGTTCATTTGGAATATGAGCTGTTGCCCAAACAACAAAACCCTCCTCTCCACACTGCCGATGTGATCGAAAGGAAAGGGAAGGAACCAAGGCAGTTTGGCAGCGATAGTGTTTGTTTGTTTATTGATTTTAACGGCATATCAACCCGTCTGGGGTTATGTCATGCCCAACGGTTAAGAAGTGATACATATCGTGTATTTATATTTATACTTTTTAGTAATTGGTTTTAACAATGTGTTAGCATTATTGGGGATATGTTGTATGGTATTGATTTGTTTCATGTCTATATTCTATGGTATAATTTTATTTCCCTCAAAAGGCATATCAACCATCTGGGTTATGTCATGCCTAACGGTTTAGGAAGTGATACATATCGTGTATTTATATTTTACTTTTTAGTAATTGGTTTTAACAATGTGTTAGCATTATTGGGATTATGTTGTATGGTATTGATTGTTTCATGTCTATATTCTATGGTATAATTTTATTTCCCTCAATAAAGAGAGAATATCCTCCATGTTGACATTTTCAAACAGATCTTTCATATTGTTTGCTTTAAAATAACGGTTTCTGATGTGAGCAAAAAACCTGTATTCCATGAATAAGTGTTTAACTGTCAAAGGTGTTTGACATGTTTCACATTGTGGTTGTTGTTCTGCGATAGTGTCCCAGGAGTTGCTGTGTAGCACTGGATTTCAGCATCACACCACTTTAGAGACACGGGCTCCTGATTTGTTTAAGGGGTTTACTCCCCTAGCTTTTCTTTGTGATGAGCCGGTAGGCAGTGGAGGTTTTGTGTCAGACTTTTAATTCTAGTATTGTTACATTTTTATGGGCTGTGGGAGTTATTTTCGTATTTGCCTGAGGAGTTGTCTGCCCGTTTGGTTTCGCTGGTTCCCGCTAGGGGCCTGGTCTATTTAAGCGGCTAATTTGAACTTCTTCTCTCTCTTTTCCTGTTGCTCGACCTACGAGACACTATGGGTTAGACTTAGGTCTACTCCCTTCTCGTTGGGGCTTCGGCCCTTAACACTGGCCACTCACTGCTATCCTTTAGTCATGTATCCGTAACTACGTTTTTAGGTACATTTAGGTATCTTTTTGATATCTAAATATCTTGTATTTTATCATTCATGAATGTGTCATTATCTCTACTCTTGTGTATGTATTTATATTACTTATGTATGTATGTTTATGTACACCTCTATGTAATATGTACCCTGTTTATTCTGTGCTGTATATAAAATGTTTTGTCTATCAACCTTTGTTGGAGTTTTATCTTCAAGTTTTATCACTTTGAATCTTACAGGGCCATCCTGTAGGCCTTCGAGCAAGAGCGCTTGTCCAGTGGAATTGGATCCTTGTATACAGGGTGACTCAGAAAAAAACAGAACCCTCATTATTCATTTTCCCATTAAACTAACCCTCAACCCTAACCCTAAGTTTTTATTTTCAAGTGATACCGTTTCGGGTACGGACTTCAATCGTAGCTGGTGTTTTTTTTTCAGCAGCCACCGGCTAGCTGTTTTTGATGCAGGAGGCCGGGACGGAACTCTGCGAATATACCCGGTTTATGTTATCCAAGAAATTCAATTTCCAACCAGTTATATTTAGCTGGGTTGACTAAAGTAGAAACTGTCTTAAGATGTTCCGTGTAAAATGAGTCAACATCGGGGTAGCAGCAAACTATCATCTAAAAATATCGTTTTTATTCCAAGAGAGAGATGCTGAAACTGATACAGGTGCGCGGTAAAGTGTTAATCAAGCCCCCCCCCACACACACACACACAAAAAAAAAAAAGAAGAAGCAAAAACAAAATCTCAAACCAATCAAAGTTTAAATTAGATAAAATTGGCTGCTGCCTGTTGGCTGTTTTGTTTTACAGCATATCAACCTCTTTCGGGTCATTTTATGCCAATTCAAGCCATTTCGACAAACAAATGACTCGGGTTACTTACAGTACCTTTTTTTTTTAATAAAATAAAGCATCGTCTTTATATAGCAATAAGGCGCTAATACCCTTGGGAAAGGTATGCATCCAAACTACTCTCCCTCAAGCTATGACAGGGCTCTTTAACCATGGCCAGGCAACCACTCTATGAAAAGACTTGGTTTGGTTTGTTTTACTCAAAACTTTGCCGACAAAGTTGTCAAATAAATTCATTCTTAATGGATACTCTTTTTTTTTTTTATAAACACATTTTACCATTTAACCCATAGACGGGACTATGAAAAGGAAAACTCTGAATTCAAACTCCGCTTAAGAAATCGACCTTAGCAGAGACAACACGAGACTTATATATTTTTTAACCAGACATCTCAACTGTGGCGGAGTCGAGCGGACATGATGCTTAAATCATGGCGTCTATCACTTAACTGACTGACTAACTCTGGGCGTTAGTTCCCAGGCCAGTATATGTGACTGGAAGGAAGGTTAACTAAAGGTTATTACCTATCAATCAACTAACTCTACGGATTTTGAATTTCAACGACATTTTAATTCAAAATCTAGCCACACTGTCCAAAAAACAACGTTATTTCGATATACAAAACTTTCTTGAATTAGTGAAATAGATCACTAATTAGGACTTAGTCTATTCTAGTAGTGACCACCCCTAGTGGAGATTAACAGGTTTGAATTCAGAGTTTTCCTTCTCCTAGACTGGTTGCATAACTATTTATATATAGTGAAATAAATGACTAATTAGGACTGAGCCTATTCTAGTAGTGACCACCCAAAGCGGAGTTTAACAGGTTTGAATGCAGAGTTTTCCTTCTCCTAGACTGGTTGCCTAACTATTTATATATAGTGAAATAAATGACTAATTAGGACTGAGCCTATATTAGTAGTGACCACCCAAAGCGGAGTTTAACAGGTTTGAATTTAGAGTTTTCCTTCTCCTAGACTGGATGCCTAACCAACGTTAAAGAGCCCAGTCTGCCCTACTATTTACCTATAGCTGGAGGGAGAGTAATTGGATTCATACCTTTCCTGAGGATATAAGTGTTTTGCGAACTGTAGCTTCGTCCAGGATTTGAACTCGGGTCGACGGGTCTATTTCTTACTACTCTAACCACTACACCACGCTCCTCCAACTTGAACAGGGTTATGTGTGTGACGTACACGCTACGGTCTGTATTTTTCTTTTCTTCTTCCCAGTGTTATGACCAGACACTCATAGCAGTATGTATAATTGATCGGCTTATGAAAACCTACAGACTGTACTTTAGCTTCTACGTGTTTTATTTAATGTAAATTTGGACACATTCTGCCCCCCCACCCCCCACCGAACACGGCACCGGGGGTCACATCGAATTAACCTGTTTGGATGACTGCGATTCATGTCCATTTTATCTTGACTTTGAAACAATCCACCCGTTAGGCGATTTCATCTTGTTATAATGAAGCTTCGGTGTCTGTCTGTCTGGTAAGTAATGATGAGAAACGACGTCAGGTTGAATGCCCCCTGTCTAAACTGACCAATGACATCAATTTTTGAAGACATCATACCACAGTGTGTGTCTGTCTGTCTGTCCGTGTGTCACGTGCAGTGCACTCGAAGAATTCAGTCGAGGGTAACTTTTAAGGTGTCTGAATAACTTTCACTGGCAGTCTTTTAATGTTTGGTAAATGTTACTTTGGCATCGACTGGCTTTTCTCCTTCTCCTCCTCTCTCTCTCTCTCTCCGCTTTTCTATCTGTCTATCTCAGCGTGTTCTTTCTATCTATTTCTTAGCCTAATATCTCTCTCTCTCTCTCTCTCTCTAAGCCTCTGCTTTTCTATCTATCTATCTCAGCCTGTTCCTATCTATCTATCTAGCCTGCTCTCTCTCTTCTCTCTCTCTCTCTCTCTCTCTCTCTTTCTCTCTCTTCTTCTCACTCTGCTTTTCTATCTATCTCACTGTTCTTCTCTATCTATCTATCTTTTTTAGCCTAATCTTTCTTTTCTTTCTTTCTCTCTCTCTTCTCTCTCTCTCTCTCTCAGCCTCTGCTTGTCTATCTATCTATCTATCTCAGCCTGTTCTTTTCTATCTATTTTTTAGCCTAATCTCTCTCCTCCCTCTCTTCTCAGCCTCTGCTTTTCTATCTATCTATCTTTTTTTAGCTCTCTCTCTCTTCTCTCTCTCTCTCTCTCTCTCTCTCTCTCTCTCTCTCTCTCTCTCTCTCTGCTTTTCTATCTATCTATCTCAGCCTCTGCTTTTCTATCTATCTATTCAGCCTGTTCTTTTCTATCTATCTATCTATTTCTTTAGCATAATCTTCTCTCTCTCTTCTCTCTCTCTCTCTCTCTCTCTCTCTCTCCCTCTGCTTTTCTATCTATCTATCTCAGCCTGTTCTTTTCTATATCTATCTTTCTTAGCCCTCTCTCTCTCTCTCTCTGCTTTTCTTCTATCTATCTCGGCCTGTTCTTTTCTATCTATCTTTCTCAGCATAATCTCTCTCCTCTCTCCCCCCTCTCTCTCTCTCTCAGCCTCTTTTTTCTATCTATCTATCTTTTAGCCTAATCTCTCTCTCTCACTCTCTCCCACTCTCTGTTGCATACACACACAAACTCTCTCTCTCTCTCTCTCTCTCTTTGTTGCATACACACACAATCCCCCTCTCTCTCTCTCTATCTTCTTAGCCTGTTTTTTCTATCTATCTTTTTTTAGCCTACCCCTCTCTCTCTCCCTCTCTCGGCTCGCTTCTATCTATCTATCTATCTTAGCCTGTTCTTTTCTATCTATCTTTTTTAGCCTAATCTCTCCCCCCCTATCTCTCTCTCTCTCTCGCCCCAGTCTCCCCCCCCAAAAAAACCCAGTGTCTGGTGGTTCCAATGTAATTGTAGTTGCAACATGGCGTTCCCCCAGTCGCATCACTTACTCACTCCTCGCATTCCGCCTGATAGAGATTTCTTAGCAATATCTCATGGCAAGTTTCGATGCTCGCTTGGACAAGCTTCAAGAGAGTCTGCAATGTTTATTTGACCTTTGGTTTGACTTGCTCTACCCCCCCCCCCCAAGCCCCCCCACCCACCCACACCCTCGGAGACCGCCAAAAATGTTTAACCATTGTCTGCTTCAATAAGCGGAAGAACCAAAACAACGCAATGAAAATACACCCCCGGGTACCTTTGGTCGCCGACTGGGGTACTTCTTAGAGATTTATCGCAATTTTTAGATATATATATAGAGAGAGGGGGAAAGTGACAAGCAGAATGTGAGGGAAGAGATGGGTCAGTTTTTGGCTCAATTACAAATTACAACTAATTAGAACCAATTACAATAAAAAAAATTTAAAATATAACTCAATCCTAGAACTAAGGAATATTTTGATATGATTTTTGTGTCATTAAACTAAAAAGGAAAAAAAGCCTTTAGCAAACAATCATTGATTCACTCGGATTAATATAATAATAGATTATAGCATTTCTATTTCTCTGAATTTTTTAGATGAGGCTTGATAATTAGTATTATTTGGATTATTCGGACTATTGTCCTCATCTTTATTGTTATCTGCACTATTTCTCTGAACTTTTGAGATGAGGCTTGATAATTAGTATTATTTGGATTATTCGGACTATTGTCCTCATCTTTATTGTTATCTACACTATTTCTTTGAATGTTTGAGATGAGGCTTGATAATTAGTATTATTTGGATTATTCGAACTATTGTCCTCATCTTTATTGTTATCTACACTATTTCTCTGGATTTTTGAGATGAGGCTTGATAATTAGTATTATTTACATTATTTTGGATTATTGTCCTCATCTTTATTGTTATCTGTACAACGTTTCGTGATGGCTCCCGATTACGACAAGAAGGTTCCCGAGTTTATATACATTATATATATATGTCTGTGTGTGTGTGTGTGTGTGTATTGTCATTGTGAAGTCCACGTATGCTACGGTTTTAGGGGATTAAGGTTATTTTTAATTACGTATTGCTTAAAAAAATAAACAACAAAAACCCCAAATTACTATACATTTAATGTTGAAAAATATTTTTTTAAACTAAGTTTAATTGAAATTATACATTGCTATATTAACACAAACAACTGTCTCAATAATAGATTCAATAATTAATTTCAATGGTTAATTAAATGTATAGTAATTTGGGTTTTTTGTTGTTTATTTTTTAAGCAACTCGCAAAATGTTAATTCATAGACTGTAGTTAAACTGTCATTGGGTACCACCAAAAAACTTTCCGACCGAAATCAGAAGTCAGCCAAAATTTGACCTTAAATAATCGATTTAATTAATTTTAATTCGTTTTTAAAATGAAAACGTCATTTTGCCAGTGTTTACCATATAAAGTAAAGTCGTCGGGGCGGCCTAATGTTGGTATCAGCCATGCAGCGAGGGAGTCTATCCCCTTTTCACTAGCGCTAGACCAAGGAGATTATTTTAGCGTCTGAGGTGGAGCGCCACACCTACCATCAGCTCCTCACTTTACCGCACAGATCCTTGTGCTACTCATACGCTGAGTTGGCGAGGGCGGGTATCGAACTAGGAACCTTGTGGTTTCTAGCCGAACGCTCTACCGACTGAGCAAAACCGGCCTATATATATATTATATATATATATATATATATATATATATATATATATATATGTTGTACATATTTTTTATTTTTCCTAATAATGTCTTAACTTTAAACAACACTGAATTAATGGGATATTGGGGAGGACATAAAATGAACTGTTATATAAGGTGTGTCATAAAAGTATCGAGAATTGAAGCTGTATTTACCAAGATAGAAATGAACAATGAATGGAACGTTGTTTTTTTTTTCAGAATACTAATAAAGTACAAAAAATCTAGATTCTTTTTTGACACACCTTGTATATAGAGGCCACAGGCAACACTGAAGCAAATTCTTTTTTTGTTTTACCATATACTATAATAGTTTAACTTAGATTAATAAAACTATTTAGCAAACATACGAAATAGTTAAGGTTTAGGGAGTTACTAATAGAAAGAAAGAAAAATGTATGAATGGGCAAAAAAAAAAGTCTATTGAAATGGGGGGGAGGGTGTTTAAGGTATAAAAAGTAGAAAGAAACGTTAAAAATGGACATTATTCGCATGTATCTCGGAAAAAACGGGAAGGGAATTTTGATTGGACAGTATTGAACGCGAAGATTGGAGATAGGGGGTGGGGTGGGGGTGTTAGGGAAGGAATGAATTTCTGTCTACCCCTGGTAACTTTGAAGACATTAAAACCCGAGTAGATGAATTCTCCCGCTCACCCCCACCCCTACTCCTTCTTCAACATCTATCGCACCTCCACCCCCATACCCTCCCGCCAAAATAATAATAATATAATAATAATAATAATAAAGAAGACGAATAATCCAAGAGATACAAGCTAGAAATCAAATCGATCCATTTTTCACTGTTCAAATAGCAACGGTAGATCTGCTTGTCCCTGTCTCTGCCTCCCCTCTCTGTACTCCCTCTCGTTCCCCCCTCGCTCCTCGCTCCACAGAACAACAAGAAAAAAGCCCGGCGCACCGTCTAGCAGACAGGATCGAGAGTATATTGATGCGTTAGTAGTGAAACGAAGCGTCCTTCTGTGTGATTCCACACCAAGCAGCTTTTAAATCTTTAAGGGGGAGCGGGGAAAGACGAGGGGAGGTGATTTTAGAGGGGAGACCAGGGTAGGAAAATACAGATAGATAGAAAAGTTGATGAAGAAAAAAAAATAAAAAATAATAATAATAAATAAAAAACAGAGGGGGGAGTGGACAGAGGGGAGAGAGAGAAAAGGGGCACAGAAGAGAGAGAGAGATAGAGAGGGCAGAAGGGAGAAAGAGGGGAGACAGAAGGGAGAAGAGGGGTGGGCAGAAGTGATAGAGAGAGGGGGACGGAAGTGATAGAGAGAGGGGGGACGGAAGTGATAGAGAGGGGGGGGGGGCAAAGTAGAGACAGAAGAGAGAGAGAGGGGGAGAACAGAAGAGAGAGAGGGGGCAGAAGGGGAGAAGAGGGGCAGAAGAGAAAGGAGACAGAAAGAGAGAGAGAGAGAGAGAGACAGGGAAGAAGAGGAGAGAGAGGGGGCAGAAGTGATAGAGAGAGGAGGGGACAAAGTAGAGACAGAAGAGAGAGAGGGGACAAAGTAGTGACAGAAGAGAGAGAGAGGGGACAGAAGGAGAAAGAGAGAGGGGGAGAAACAGAAGAGAGAGAGAGGGGCAGAAGGGAGAAGATGGGCAGAAGAGAAAGGAGACAGAAGAGAGAGAGAGAGACAGGGCAGAAGGGAGAGAGAGGGGGACAGAAGTGATAGAGAGAGGAGGGGACAAAGTAGAGACAGAAGAGAGAGAGGGGACAAAGTAGTGAAGAAGGAGAGAGAGAAAGGGGACAGAAGAGAGAGGAAGAGAAAGGGGACAGAAGAGAGAGGAAGAGAAAGGAGAGAGAAGAGAGAGGAAGAGAAAGGGGACAACAGAATAGAGAGAGAGAGGGGGGCAGAAGGAAGAGAGAGAGAAAGAAAAGGGAAAGTGTGACAAAAGGGGGACAGAGGGGAGAGAGATGGAAGGGACAAAAAGGACAGAAGGTCGAAAAAGGCACAGAGGGGTGGAGGGAGGTTCATAGGGATAAGAGAGGGGTGGGGGCATAGGGACAAGAGAGAGAGGGGGGACAGAGAGAGGATTGCTCAGGTTCCATATCCCTAAACACCAGTCACTGCCTGTTGCGTATGCATAGACTCGCATTCCTTTTACGAGAACAAAGAAAAAGAAAAAAAAAGTTAAAAAAAAGAAAAAAAGGGGGTGGGGTTCGAATCCCGTTGGAAGCTTTTCAACCCACCACCTCTAACCCACATCTTTTCAAAATCTTTCAAAAAAGAAAAAAGAAAAGAAATCAGGTCCTTGAAAATTTATCAAGCAGTAAACACCAGATCTATTTCATTCTGGTGATGAATGAATTCCTTTTCTTGGATGAATGGCCGGGTTATTCCCTACCTATCTTTCTCTCTCTCTCTCTCTCTCTCTCTCTCTCTATGTAGAACATTTCTCTCTCTCTCTCTCTCTCTCTTCTCTCTCTCTCTTTATGTAGAACATTTCTCTCTCTCTCTCTCTCTCTCTCTATGTTAGAACATTTCTCTTCTCTCTCTCTCATCTTTTCTCTCTCTCTGGTGCAGCTCAATCAACTAAATATTTGCAAACTAGCCTGATCTTTTCTGGTAAATTTATTCTCTTAATCTTTCGAAAAATTAACTTAACTTTTTAGGAGTGTCGTTGAATATTTGTAGTGTCTGTCTGTCTGTCTTTCTGCCGATGCAACCTATCTGTCTATCTATCTATCTATCTATACATATATAAAGGCTGTTTTGTGCATATGTATGTCTCGAGGAAACTTCGAAAAATAAAACAAAATTAACGGCAAAGTAAATATATATGCACATTAAAATATCACCAGGGCTTGGTTTTTGAGCAAAAATAATAGAGATTTCATGTATATTCGTAAAGATAATAAAAAAATAGAATTTAATGATAACAGCATGGATTTTTTTTTTCATTTAATATTTTAGATAGTAGACATTAACATTTCTTTTCAGAGTAGCTGGATCAATGCAAGGTCTTTTTGTTACATAGGATTTAAATGGGGTTATCCCACGAGGATTCAACTCACGATTAAGTAATAATGGATCTGCGGGACTAACTTCAAAAAAATCACCCTCTTACCCAGGCGATGCCGGGTAGCTGCTGCTAGTATATATATAAAGGGCAGTTGGTGTCTATGTAAGTAGTTGTTTACCCAGCATCCTATGTATGCGTGTGTGACACAATTACATGGGATTTAAAGGGGCATCCCATGAGGATTCAACTCACGATTCAGTAATAATGGATCTGCGGGACTAACTTTAAAAAAAATCACCCTCTACCCAGGCGACGCCGGGCAGCCGCTGCTAGTTGAAAATAAAGCCCTTTACCGAGATCAAACAGAACTTTTATGAGAATCTAGTTGTGGTATTTATAGTTACCCCTGAATTAATTTGAGGTCATTAGGGACCAAATTAATGGTTGTGCTATAAGAATAAAGGAAAAATTAAAGAGGCTAAGGGGAATAACTCCCATAAATTAAACAAATTTACAGAATTTCCATATTGAGCATGCTGGCCATGAAGGACCATTTTGAACCATTCGATTTTAATCGTATAGACAGATAGATAGATAGATAGATAAACTGGTATGAAAAAACATAAAAAACTTTATCAGAGAATAATGATAATTGTGACCGTTTTAAGATGTAAATGTTTTTAATCTTCAAAGAGAGAAACAGCGAATATATATATATATATATATATATATATATATACATTTCCATTTTATATATATCAGCGCCATGTTACACCCACACACAAAAGATGACAACTACACTACCACGAGCAGCAGCTAACCCCACTAGAAGGAACAGCCAGAAGCCAGCAACATTACTTTCCTTACTCAGTCTTGAAGAACGGGAGCTATAATAATCCGGAAAATTTACTACTACCTAAATAAACGAAACTCTACTAAAAAAAACACTGAGTTTCTGATATTTATTTCTTTAATGCTTCGTACAAATGCCCAAACTTGATATATATGTACCTCCCACAAACGAATACATATACCAAAATAATCTCATATATACATATATATATATATAATTTTGGTACATTATGTTTAGTAGTCAACGCGTTTGTTGAGTGTCAGTTGCTCGCCTATGTGAATATCAGAAATCATAACTGAATGTAAGGCATGAAAATAATCCCTACTAAGCCACCTGTAAAACTAACAACCGCAAAGACAACAGGGAAATGCTCTTGGACTCTTTCTCCAAGCGCAATGGAGGGTACATTTAAAGGGAGGTATCTTAAGAACTAAACATTCCATCAGTACTAAAAGATTCGACTTTCACTTGAAATTGGCCATGTTATTTAGTCGGTTCTCTTCGTTCCTCCGGGGGGGGGGGATGTTTAAGGTGATATTTAGCCAAATACGCCTTGTAGCAAGGTGGCAATTAATGCTAGAATTAAAGGCGTTGCCTTTTCGAGGGAGAGAATATATAACAAGAGAGAGAGGGGGAGGGAGAGAGATTAAGAAGGAAAGAGGGAGAGAGAGAGAGAGAGAGAGAAAGAAAGAGAGAGGGAGAGAGAGAAATAGAGAGTGAGAAAAAGAAAGAGAGAGAATGATAAAGAAAGAGAGAGAATGATTAAGAAAGAGAGAGAATGATAAAGAAAGAGAGAGAATGATAAAGAAAGAGAGGAAGTTTAGCGCATAAAGAGAGAGAGAGAGAGGAGAGAGAGAGAAAGAGAGAGAAAGAGAGAGAGATGGGGGGGCGATTGGAAAAGAAAGAGAGGAAGTTTAACGTAGAAAGAAGGGGAGAAAGTGAGAGAGAAAGAGAGAGAAAGAAAGAAAAAGAGAGAATATATAACAAGAGAGAGAGGGAGAGAGATTAAAAAGGAAAGAGGGAGAGAGATTAAAAAGGAAAGAGAGTGAGAGAAAGAAAGAGAGAAAGAGGGAGAAAGAAAGAAGTAGAGAGTGAGAGAGAGAGAAAGAAAGAAGGAAAGAGTGAGAGAGAGAGTGAGAGAAAGAAAGAAAAAGAGAGAGAAAGAGAGAAAGAAAGAGAGGGTGAGAGATAGGGAGAAAGAAAGAAAAGAGAGAGAGAGAGAACACATAAGAGAGAGAAAGAGAATTGGAGAGAGTAGGAGGGGGTAGAGAGAGGGAGAGAATGTTTGAAAGGAGTGTATACAGTTTAAGTACCATAATTAACAAGACAGGAGTGCTCCACACCCGCCAATGAGCAAGAGGAAAACCAGATTTGTGGCTTCTAGAGATTACAGCGTTAAAAACAAACAAACAAAAAGCCAGTGAGGAGGGGGGAGAGAGAAATTTTGTACAAAATTTACATTTAAAAAATATGTATATATTTCTTGATATATTTCAAATAGAATATTAGGATAAGCCAGTGACGCTGATAGCTTTTTGATTCAGTGCGTCCTGGGACGCACATATTTGCTTTGAATGAGTCCCCGAGAAAATGTATGGGTCCCAACTAAAGCCGTCTAACTCCTACCTTGTAACATATCCTGTGTAATTTGGTTCTAAGAAACTATTGAAATGTATTTACAAGTTAGCGTGAAATGATGAGGGAAGAAAAAAGAAAAACACTGGAACGCATGGTTACAATTGTACTGCGTCCTTTTAGATTTTTGTGCGTCATTTTTAAAGCTACGGGTTGCGCCTTATGAAATTTAACGTAGAAATACATTTCAAATTCTCCCATCTCTCTCTCTCTCTCTCCCAGAGAAACTAAAATTATATAACTAGGAGGTAATCAAGAGATACATAGAGGGGAGAAAGTGATGGGCAGAAAGTAAAGTAAAGTAAAGAGTTTGGTCAGTTTTTTTTTTACTTAATTGTAAATTACGACTAATTAGAACCAATTAAAACGGAATTATTTTCAAACATAATACAATCCTAAAAGCAAGGAAAAATTTAGTATAATTTTCGTGTCATTAAACTAAACAGTAAAAAAAAAAAAAAAAAAAAAAAAATGCCTTTAGGAAACAAAAGTTGATTCATTCAGCTTTAGTATAATAATAGATTAACAAATTAAAACGGATTTTTTAAACATAATTCAATCCTAAAAGTAAGGAAAAATTTAGTAAATTTTCGTGTCATTGTTTCCTAAAGGCTTTTTTTTTTTACTGTTTAGTAAAAAAAAAAAAAAAAATGCCTTCAGGAAACAAAAGTCGATTCATTCAGCTTTAGTATAATAGATTAACGAATTAAAACGGATTTTTTTTCAAACCCAATTAAATCCTAAAAAGTAAGGAAAAATTTAGTATAATTTTCGTGTCATTAAACTAAACAGTAAAAAAAAAAAAAAAAAGCCTTTAGGAAACAAAAGTCGATTCACTCAGCATTAGTATGATAATAGATTAACGAATTAAAACGGATTTTTTTTCAAACCCAATTAAATCCTAAAAGTAAGGAAAAATTTAGTATAATTTTCGTGTCATTAAACTAAGTAGTACAAAAGCCTTTAGGAAACAAAAGTTGATTCACTCAGCTTTAGTATAATAATAGATTAACAAATTAAAACGGATTTTTTTAAACCTAATTAAATCCTAAAAGTAAGGAAAAATTTAGTATAATTTTCGTGTCATTGTTTCGTGCCATTGTTTACTGTTTTAGTAAAAAAAAAAAAAAAGCCTTTAGGAAACAAAAGTCGATTCATTCAGCATTAGTATGATAATAGATTAACGAATTAAAACGGATTTTTTTTCAAACATAATTCAATCCTAAAAGTAAGGAAAAATTTAGTATAATTTTCGTGTCATTAAACTAAGTAGTACAAAAGCCTTTAGGGGACAAAAGTTGATTCACTCGGGTTTAGTATAATAATAGATACGCACTGGCCCGTGTGTACGTGGCGCAAACTTGTTTTGGTACAGAATAATGAGAAATCCAGTTTTCTTGGTGATATTACGTCATAGACTTTTCAATGGCGTCTCTCCCTCTGTGCCCGAGATCAATCAGGTCATTTGTATCATAGGAGGCTTAAGGCGCCTTACCAAGTAGGAGGGAATGTCCAGTGTGCCAGACTTATTCATGGTGACCAGTAAAGTGTTCCGAATATATCCATTCTCAGAGAAAGGGAAATCGCAGAAACATTGTGGGGAAAAAAACGATGGCTCCGGGCACTTTTAGTGCAATTATCTTTTTAGGTAGAAGCATAAAGGTTATCGTCGTAGAAAATGGAACCAGCGATCTGAGTTCAAATCCTCGACAAATTTACAGTTAAGTCACGTTGAAAGTGTTGCAGTTAGAGTCATCATTATATATATATATATATATATATATAAGATAAACCTAATGAGTCAGATATACCTACTATACGTTTCGCTTAGAGCTCTTCAGGGCTAAGATCTGAGAGTCAGATCGTAGCCCTGAAGAGCACTAAGCGAAACTTTTAGTAGGTTTATCTGACTCATTAGGTTTATCTTTATTATCGGCTCTACTTAGGTATTGAGCACTTTTTTACTTATTAGCTTTAGTATATCCTGGCGTTTTTATATGAATATATATTTCTTATATATATATATATACATATAAATTGTTTTTTTTCTTTTGGCCAAGTATTGTAGTATCAATCAATTATTTTTGGTTGGTGCGATTATCTTGATCTTTTCTTTTTCCAAATTTTTTTTCTCCCCAGGAGATGTTTGGTAGTATACTTTTACAATCAAACTAATTGCCGGGTTTTTTCTTACTGCAAGGGTTTACCAACAAGTTTGGTATATATATATATATATATATATATATATATATATATATATATATCCACAGACACCGCGGATCTCCAACCAAAGACTCGACCCAACCAAAGAATAGATGGGACCCTAACAGATACTACCACTCCGGGTCAGAGTGGACCTAGGAGTAATGGTAATAAAGGGGAGCTCCACATTCCCCAAACCTCCAGAACTGGAACCTCACCATCGGATAGAGTTTAACGTCATTCCCAGGACATGAAGACCCTCAGCAACCGCCTTCTAGCACCCATATGATAAAAAGGGTTGGGCTTTGCCATAAGGGCAAGAGGGTTGGGATAATTATATAGGTGCTAGGGCTTGACGTGACTAGCCGGTTGATCGGGGGTGGGGTGGGGGCTCCGACCACCTGTCTAGCCGAAGGGCCAAAGTAGAGTGTTGCATGTTATGGACTGCTCAGCCACCTGGGTTCTATCCTTAAGCATCACGGGTCTCCACACACAGCCAACAGGTGGCCCC
Organism: Doryteuthis pealeii; assembly: GCA_023376005.1. Taxonomy (NCBI): domain Eukaryota; kingdom Metazoa; phylum Mollusca; class Cephalopoda; order Myopsida; family Loliginidae; genus Doryteuthis; species Doryteuthis pealeii. The sequence goes on from CM042175.1 coordinate 694,553, forward strand.
ATTGGGGGGGGGTTCTTATCCCTCTGCAGAGGTGCAGTCGGTGTATTCTAAAGACCCAGTCTAATAATAGCTAAATCGCGAGTGTCCGTTGTCACCCTCGTCTCTTAGAAACCACTCCCCCACTACAACCACCAAATGAAAAACTTTGGGGAAGAAATGCATTTTCGAATTACTCGAAATGGACGAAAATATAAAAAAAATAAATAAATAAATCGATAAATAAATAAAAAGTTCCGGAAATGAAAAATGTCTAATTTGGTATTTTTTTATTTTATTTATTTATTTATTTATTTATTTTTTTGGTTTACGAATTGGTTGGCTTAACAACGAAATTAATTGAGAGGGAAAGAAAGAAGACTGGAATCGCATGGAAAAGAAAATCACTTGAGAAGATCAGAAAATATGAAATTATCATGTCTGGTGAAAATGAACAGAAAACAAAAACAAAACAAAACAAAAAATGAATAAAAGAAAAGAAATAAATAAAAAGAAAAATAGACGTTCGGGAGGATGTAATAATTAATTCGAAACAATATCGGAAAGAAAGTAAGCTATTAATTTCCTTTATGCTATCAAAAGATTTGCTGAATGATTTTATTTAGAATATAAATTCAATGTATCTTTTTTTCCCTTTTTTCACTGAACACGTTAAAGAGCGTCCATCTTCATTTTCTTTAAATGTTCAAAATGCGGGCTTACATTTGTATTACTTTCATCTTTTCCTTATTTTGATATATACAAACATCTAAGTATATTTTAGCAACATCTTTTCCTTTATAAGAATATAAATCCAATGTATCTTTTTTCCCTTTTTTCACTGAACACGTTAAAGAGCGTCCATCTTTATTTTCTTCAAGTGTTCAAAATGCGGGCTTACATTTGTATTACTTTCATCTTTCCTTATTTTGATACATACAAACATCTAAGTATATTTTAGCAACATCTTTTCCTTTATAAGAATATAATTCAATATATCTTTTTTTCTTTTTTTTACTGAACACGTTAAAGAGCGTCCATCTTTTTCTTCAAGTGTTCAAAATGCGGGCTTACATTTGTATTACTTTCATCTTTCCTTATTTTGATATATACAAATATCTAAGTATATTTTAGCAACATCTTTTCCTATATAAGAATATAATTCAATATATCTTTTTTCCTTTTTTTTTTTTTACTGAACACGTTTAAGAGCGTCCATCTTTATTTTCTTCATTTACTTCAAGTGTTTAAAAATGCGGGCTTACATTTTTATTACTTTCATCTTTCCTTATTTTGATATATAACATCTAAGTATATTTTAGCAACATCTTTTCCTTTATAAGAATATAAATTCAATGTATCTTTTTCCCTTTTTTCACTGAACACGTTTAAGAGCGTCCATCTTTATTTTCTTCATTTACATCAAGTGTTCAAAATGCGGGCTTAAATTTTTATTACGTTCATCTGTTCTTTATTTTGATATATACACAAATATCTAACCTCTATTTAAAAAACAGGGTTATTTTTTTAGTTGAGTAACATATTACAGGGTGACCCAGAAAAGACAGACCCCAAATTATCTATTTTCCCATTAAACTAACCCTAAACCCCAACCAATTTCAAGAAACTTGTTGGGCTTAAACTTTAACTTAAAAATTAAAATGAACAGTTTTTATTACAATATTTGTGGGTTCTGTTTTTTCTGGGTCACCCTGTAATATCATGTTACTCAACTAGGAAATAACCAAAAACAGACTCCACCCCACCAAACAAAAAAAAGTTTATTATATGTACTAGCAAAAACTTGCGCTCTCCGGGCACAAGTATTTAAATTTTAATATAATTGAATATTTCGTCGGTTTGTCTTAAAAAGAACCACGAAAACAACTCGACACCTGAAGAGGGCACTACGTAGTGCTGAAAGTAGTCATAATAGAATTTTCAGTAGACTCATGTATAGCATGTATATAAACATCTATTATAAGTTTGTGTACCTATATCTGTTATGGATTTGTGTGTATATATCTGTGTGCGTGTGTGTGAATTTACACAAAACAAACCGTGTGAGCCTATTCAACCAAAATGAGGACAAGAGCATTTCTAACTTTTCTTTTCTTTTTTGTGAAGAGTTCATCGTTATTAGAAATCATTTTTCTATAAAAATAAAAGTTTTGTACATTACCCCAAATTTGCCAAATATAATTTTGAAAAGAACTCACCTGAAAAAGATTAAAAAAAGATATTTAGAAATTTTAAATAAGCAAAAAATAAAACGAACTTTTTTTGTAAAAAGTAAAAAATTAAAAAAATTATATTAAAAAAACAAACAAACAAAATAATTCACTATTTCTCTGAATGTTTGAGATGAGGCTTGATGATTAGTATTATCTGTGTTATTCGGACTATTGTCCCATCTTCATTGTTATTTGTACAACGTTTCGGCCGATATGCCCACCAGCCTTCTTCAAGTATTTCTTGTCGGACTAGGGAACCTTCTTTTCAAGTGGACACATGACCTAGTGGAGAAGGTAGTTAGTTTAAGATAGTTCTAAGTGACAGTTATCTCTGGATTCCGGGTTCAATCCTGAGTAGAGGCAGTAACATAGAAAAATAATTAACACAACTCCTACCCCAGCTATGGTTAGCGGAATGAGAACAGGATACGCCCGTGGACTAAATAAAGGGTTTATATAATGGCGATTAGATATAACGGCCTTCTCCTTTTATTCCCTTTATTAGTTCAACGAAAAAAAATCAGGGAGGGGTGTCATATAGCGTAGATATAACGCTGGATACTACTGAAGAAGCAAGGACGAACTCATAAGCGACGTTCTCTCGTGGAAACCAGCACATGGACATGCTACTGTGGACCGCCCAGCATATGTTGATTAGATATAACGGCCTTCTCCTTTTATTCCCTTTATTAGTTCAACGAAAAAAATCAGGGACGGGGGTCATATAGTGTAGATATAACGCTGGATACTGCTGGAGAAGCAATGACGAACTCATAAGCGACGTTCCTCGTAGAAACAAGCACATGGACAAGCTAATGTGGACCGCCCAGCATATGTTGATTAGATATAACGGCCTTCTCCTTTTATTCCTTTATGAGTTCAGCGAAAAGAAATTCAGGGAGTGGGGTCATTAGTTATATAGTCGCACACTGACCTGGTAAAAAAAAAAATGGGGGAGGTGGTATTGGCAGAGGATCAAAGAAAATTACAAGGGAAAAAGAAATGTTCTGGTCATCTCCAGTTAATGGGCATTGTCCTTCTCCTTTCGTTTCCACCGAGAAAGCAAAAAAAAAAAAAAAAAAAAAAAAGAAAGAAGAAAAGAAAAGGGGGGTAACGAAAAGAAATTCTGCTCCCCCTGGTGGGGAGTAGTTTCATCTTCGCTTGTATTTACCTCCCTTTCTTGATAAGCGGTCTTGGTAACTCTCCTTTGCTCGGAGGTAGAAAAGATTCATTAGACATGTTATTAAACTATCACATCTCCGAATATGATCTAATAAGTTTTCTGTATCGAGTGCCGAACCCTTCTATTATCACTTGTCAACTGACTGGATCCGAGAGACAAGTAGCAAATAAATAAAATAAAAATACAAATAAATAAATAAATAAAGAGATAAACTAACAGCCAGATGAAGAAGAGGACTTAAGATAACGCACTACGTATCATAAACGTCCAGTTATCCGAAATCTATAAAAAAAAAAAAATCGTACGAAAATAACAATTACTGAAACAAGATGGTAACTGTCATCAAAATACTAAACCTCTCATTTTCAGTAATACAACTTATACAAGGGCCCCAATATTATGTAATTATACACTTATGTACCTACAGTTATATCTATAATAATCCAATACTTTAAAACTATAATTGATCAACACACAGAAGTTTTTCAAGTGCACACGGCTTACATGAGCTAACTTTTCCCTACCACTGTTTATATATATATATATATATATATATATATATTTTAAACAGACTGAATGACGGATTACCACTCGCTTTTCTCATTATTCTGTGATAAATAATTTCTTATCTTATGCCCTGAAGATGATCTAATTAATAGATCGAAACACTGCAGCGTCGGCCATAAACTCACCACTTAACCCATTTAAACCTGTGTTTTTTCATTTTCCTTGATATATTACATACCGTCGGATTCACTTCCTTTCTTCACACACACACACATTATATATATATATATATATATATATATATAAGTCGTCAGGGCAGCCTAATGTCAGTATCAGCCATGCAGCGAAGGAGTCTATCTCCTTTTCACTAGCGCTAGACCAAGGAGATTATTTTTAGCGTCTGAGGTGGAGCGCCACACCTACCATCATCTCCTTACTTTACCGCACAGATCCCTGTGCTACTCATATGCTGAGTTGGCGAGGGCGGGTATCGAACTAGGAACCTTGTGGTTTCTAGCCGAACGCTCTACCGACTGAGCTAACCCGGCCCTTCATAAAATAATATATATATATATATATATATATATATATATATATATACACACACACACCACACACAAGGTGTATCAAAAAGTAACATGATTTTTTGTACTTTTTTTTGTATTCTGAAAAAAAATAACATTCCATTCATTTTTTTCCAGAATACAAGGTGTGTCAAAAAATAAGTTTAAAGCTGTATTTACCAAGATAGAAATGAAGAATGAATGGAACGCATAAAATTCTCTGGGACTTTGAGATAAAAACGGATCACCTTATCCCAGCAAGAAGACCAGACATAGTGTTGATTAACAAAAAAGAAAGAACTTGTCAACTGGTGGATTTTGCAGTTCCAGCAGATCACAGGGTGAAGCTAAAGGAAAATGAAAAAATGGACAAATATCTGGACCTTGCCAGAGAACTGAAAAAGTTATGGAATATGAAAAGGAAAGTGATACCAATTGTAGTTGGTGCACTTGGAACGGTCCCAAATAGCTTGGAAAATCTGGAAATCAGAGGAAGAATTGAGAACATCCAGAATACTGCACTGCTGCAATCTGCCAGAATACTGAGGAGACTTGCTGTCACTCCAGTGAAATACCATCAGTGTTAGCTGATGTGAAAAACTCAAAAGGAGTGAAAATAATAATAATAATAATTATATATATATACACACACGAAACACGTGTCTGTTCGACACATGTGGGTTCACACACAATGAACACCCACACAGTGATTTGTTTATAGTGGTGAAGGCTTGTGTTGGACCATCCACACTTTTTGGCACAGTCGATAGGAAAGAATTGGTGCATCAATGGTTGCCACAAACCCAATCAACGACCGACCTCAGGAATTTTAAATTCAGAGTTATCCCTTTCCTAGATTGGTTACCTACCCAAGGTTGAAGGGCCCAGTCTGCCCTACTATTTAACCCATAGCTGGAGGGAGAATATATGGATTCATACCTTTCCCAAGGGTATTAGCGCTATGTGAAATGCCAACAGCTTCGGCTAGGAATTGAACTCGAATCGACGAGTCCATTTCCCATGACTCTAACCACTAGCCCACGCGCCTCCATATATATATATATATTGTACTTTCTGTACATGTATCTATTAAACTGCTAATTAGAATCAGCTGTAACTTTAGTTTGGCAGGGAGGGAGGTGCTCAAAGATGCAAAATCATTTACAAGGTTTTAAAATACATAAACAAACCTATGTACTTAATAGTTTAAAAACACCAGTCCCGCTACAGCTGTCAGGGGACAATGGGATTAAATATCAGGCTGCCAAACGGTCAGTCTGAGTTCGACCCTAGCCAAAGATCGTAGTGTCTAGCCACACTGAAGAGGCACGTGACTGTGGATGACTTATTAATATATATATATATAATTTAATATACCAAACTTGTTGGTAAATCCTCGCGGTGAGTAAAAAAACAGCAAAGAGTTTGATTGTAAAAATATACTACCAAACATCAACCGGGAAGAAAAAAATTTTTAGAAAAAAGAAAAGACCAAGATAATCGTACCAACAAAAAAATAATCTATTAGTACAATATTTTGGCCAAAAGAAAAAACAATTTATATGCATATATATATATATATATATATATATATATATATATAAGATATATATATATTCATACAAACCCGCCAGGAGACTAAAGCTAATAAGTAAAAAGTGCTCAATACCTAAGTAGAGCAAATAATAAAGATAAATCTAATGAGTCAGACGAACCTACTAAAAGTTTCATTTAATGCTCTTCAGGGCTAAGATCTGATAAAAGAAAATAAAGATAAATCTACTAAAAGTTTTGCTTAATGCTCTTCAGGGCTAAGATCTTAGCCCTGAAGAGCATTAAGCAAAACTTTTAGTAGGTTCGTCTGACTCATTAGATTTATCTTTATATATATATATATATATTGTACTTTCTGTACATGTATCTCTTAAACTGCTAATTAGAATCAACTGTAACTTTAGTTTGGCAGGGGGAGGTGCTCAAAGATGCAAAATCTTTTACAAGGTTTTAAAATAGCCGTTCTAACTTTGTGAATTTCAATGTTTCGAATGGTATCAGTCAGCTTTTGATACCAAAAGGGAATTGAGAAATTGGTTCAAATTCTCCATTGGTAATGGCGGTTGTTAAATGAGCCCATATACTTCTTTCTTTGTAATATCTTGGAAGATCGGAATACGAAGAGAGAAGCGAACGAAAAGGGGGAAAAAAAAAAGGTGTAAGAGATGGGCAGGTGGATTTCTCCGCTAAAATCAGCTCCAAGATGTAGATTCTAATTAGTGTTGCCATGGATTACTGTCAGCATTTGATTGCTATTGGGCAATCCAGGCTCAAACCCCTCCCCCCTCTACCTTTTCCACAGGTGACCAAACAAATTGGACCTAGAACGTTCCAACTGAATTTAATAGGTCCACTGGTTGTCGAGGGTGACAGGAACAAGCACCTGCATCTCTGATCGCCTGATACCCGTCATAGGTATGTTATTCCCTTGTCCTATGTCAACTGAGTTATCTTAGTCTATCCTTCTATCTATCTCTTACATTGACATTACTCCCAGGCCAACTCCGACCTGGAATGGTAGTATCTGTTTACGATCCAATAGGTACCACCAAACATATTTTCATCAAAAGGTAAGTAATTATGGAAAGTGGAGTGTTGCAGGTCATGGACTGCTCATCCACCAAGACTCCGCCCTTAAGCATCACGGGTCGCCACCCACGGCCAACAGGTGGCCTCATTTGGGTGAATCTTACCCCTCTGCAGAGGTGCAGTCGACAGCATATTCCTCTTTTAAATCAATCCTTTTTTTGGTGTTGTTGTTTCCTCCCCACCCAGTATCCTATTTCAGAAGAATTCATCCAACTCCTATAATCTAACCCCAGAAATAAGAAATATTTTGGAATGTATTTTGTGTCATTAACCAAAACCGGATAAAAGCCTTTGGTAAACAATCATTGATTCACTCAGCTTTAATATAATAGTAGATAACATTATTTTATAGGACTAACAAGATGGAGCAGAAATATAACTCAATCCTAGAACTAAGGAATATTTTGGTTTGTATTTTGTGTCTATAAGCTAAATAAGAAAAAAGCTTTTTAGCAAACAATCATTAAATTACTCAGCTTATTCTTCCTGAAAAAAAAAATGTACAAATGAATCAGAATCGCATTTTATAAATAGCATTAGATTTCGGAAAATCCCGAAGAAGCCTAACCCTAACTTTAACGCAAACCCTAACTTTTCCCCTAACACTGACCCTAAAACTAACCCTAACCATTACCCTAACCCTATCGTCTTAAAGGTTTGTTTTTTTTCCCCATGAAATGTGAGTAAAAGTAATGCTTATTATATGTTATCTAATGATATTATCTCTTGTGTGCTATTCTGCATTAGTACCAAAAGAAATTACCAAAATGACCAACAAGCTACGATTCATCAATTCCTATCAACATTTTTTTTTTTTTTTTTGAAGAACTACTTTGTTCTCCAAAGTTTCAACTCGGTTTTATAATAATAGATAGCATAATTTTATAGGACAAGATGAACCAGAAACATAACAATCCAAGAAGTAAGGAATATTTTGGTATGTATTTTGTGTCTATAAACTAAATAGGAAAAAAGCCTTTAGCAAACAATCATTTAATTACTCAGCTTTAGTATAATAATATATAACTAAGATCTCATATATTTGGACAGCATATTCCTCTTTTAAATCAATCCTTTTTTTGTTGTTGTTATTTCCTACCCACCCAGCATCCTATTTCGGAAGAATTCATCCAACTCCTAAAATCTAACCCCAGAAATAAGGAATATTTTGGAATGTATTTTGTGTCTATAAACTAAATAGGAAAAAAGCCTTTAGCAAACAATCATTGATTCACTCAGCTTTAATATAATAATAGATAACATTATTTTATTGGACTAACAAGATGGACCAGAAATATAACTCAATCCTAGAACTAAGGAATATTTTGGTTTGTATTTTGTGTCTATAAACTAAATAGGAAAAAAGCCTTTAGCAAACAATCATTAAATTACTCAGCTTTAGTATAATAATAGATAACTAAGACCTCATATATTTGGACAGCATATTCCTCTTTTAAATCAATCCTTTTTTTTTTTGTTGTTGTTGTTATTTTCTACCCACCCAGCATCCTATTTCGGAAGAATTCATCCAACTGTTAAAAACCAAAACTTCTAGAATTATTGATCAAAAGATATTAATGTTTGAGTGGTAATGATCATAAAGAAAGGGATGAAAGATGTCTAATTGTTGCGTGGATGCAAGCAGAGAGAGACAGAGAGAGAGAGAGATGGAGAGACGTCCCAATCCCATCATTCACAGCTGAGCTGAGATCAACTCAAGGCTGCGTGCAGGATCAGATTGAAGCACATGCACAACGGCAGTGTATAATTACTTGATTTGAATCCGATCCTTCAACAACCAAACTCGAATCAACTCGACCATCCCAAAATGTAAAGACGGCTCCAGTGCTCGTGTTAGCAGCACGGGACACGTGTTAATTCTCCCTCTGCCAGAATCGGACAGACAGCAAAGAGATCAGCAAAATCTTTTTTACATGCAAGCCGTTTGTTTATCTGCAGTAGACGAGTTCCAAAAGAAAAAATCGGTAAAGGACATTGAACCCTAGATATGAGTTATCACCAAAAATGAAATGCAAAAATGTAAATCCTGATTATCTGGTGTGGAATTCTTATTTCTCATAAGTGTTGTCACCTCAGCTAAATAATGGACCATTCTGTTTTTATTATTGTTAGGGAGAGTTATCTCCCCCTAACGATTCAAACCGGATACTCTCTAACAAGGAGAGAGACAAAATCATTGTCCAATGCATTTTTATAGTAAAAATCATTGTCCAATGCATTTTTATAGTAAAAATCATTTCCAATGCATTTTTATGGTAAAAAATCATTTCCAATGCATTTTTATGGTAAAAAATCATTGTCCAATGCATTTTTATAGAAAAAATCATTGTCCAATGCATTTTTATAGAAAAAATCATTGTCCAATGCATTTTTATAGTAAAAAATCATTGTCCAATGCATTTTTATAGTAA